>JAXIVJ010011335.1:0-42500 GCA_036785665.1 Chirona hameri
ATATATATATATATATATATATATATATATATATATATATATATATATATATATATATACATATATATAACGGTAGGGAAACGTATGTTTTTTACCCACCACCCCCCCCCCCCCCCTCCACCGTTCCGGAAGGGTTGTGATTTTTGTTCTGGGAAGACTGTACTGACTGTTGTTGGACGGGGAATCACTCCCCCCCCCCCCCCCCACTCAACGACATTCCGCGCGGACGAACCGATGCCACCCCCCTCCCTATACTGTATACCTATACTGTGCCCATCTGTACTGTGTCCACCTGTACTGTGTCCATCTGTACTTTGTCCACATGTATTGTCCATATGTACTTTGTCCACCTGTACTGTGTCCACCTGTACTGTGTCCACCTGCACTGTACTGCGCCCACCTCTACTATACTGTGTCCACCTGTACTGTGTCCACCTGTACTGTGTCCACCTGTACTGTACTGTGTCCACCTATACTGTACTGTGTCCACCTGTACTGTACTGTGTCCACCTGTACTGTACTGTGTCCACCTGTACTGTGTCCACCTGTAGTGTACTGTATCCACCTGTACTGTACTATGTCCACCTGTACTGTGCTGTGTAAACCTGTACTTTACTGTGTCCATCTGTACTGTGCTGTGTCCACATGTACTGTGTCCACCTGTACTGTGTCCACCTGTACTGTACTGTGGCCGCCTGTACTGTGTCCACCTGAACTGTACAGTGTCCACATGTACTGTACTGTGTCCACTTGTACTGTGTCCACCTGTACTGTGTCCACCTCTACTGTGTCCACCTGTACTGTGTCTACCAGTACTGTGTCCACCTGTACTGCACTTTGCAACCTGTACTGTGTCCACCTGTACTGTACTGTGTCCACCTGTACTGTACTGTGTCCACCTGCACTGTACTGTGTCCACCTGCACGGTACTGCGTACACCTGTACTGTACTATGTCCACCTGTACTGTATCCACCTGTACTGTGTCAACCTGTATTATACTGTATCCACCTGTACTATGTCCACCTGTACTGTACTGTGTCCACATGTAATGTACTGTGTCCATCTGTTCTGTGTCCACCTGTTATGCACTGTGTCCACCTATACTGTGTCCATCTGTACAGTGTCCACCTGTACTGTACTGTATCCACCTGTACAGTGTCCACCTGTACTGTACTGTGTCCACCTGTACTGTACTGTGTCCACCTGTACTGTATCCACCTGTACTGTGTCCACCTGTACTATACTGTATCCACCTGTACTATGTCCACCTGTACTGTACTGTGTCCACATGTAATGTACTGTGTCCATCTGCACTGTGTCCACCTGTTATGTACTGTGCCCACCTGCACTGTGTTCATCTGAACAGTGTCCACCTGTACTGTACTTTGTCCACCTGTACAGTGTCCACATGTTCACATGTACATGTGTGTCCACATGTACAGTGTACTGTGTTCACCTGTATTGTACTGTGGCCACCTGTACTGTGTCCACCTGTACTGTGTTCATCTGTACTGTACAGTGTCCACCTGTACTGTACTGTATCCACCTATATAGTGTCCACATGTACTGAAATGTGTTCACCTGTACTGTACTGTGTCAACCTGTACTGTATTATGTCCACCTGTACTGTACTGTGTCCACATGTTCTGTACTGTGCCCACCTTTACTGTACTGTGCCCACCTGTACTGTGTCCACCTGTACTGTAATGTATCCACCTGTACAATAGCCACCTGTACTGTGTCCACCTGTACTGTACTGTGTCCACCTGTACTGTACTGTGTCCACCTGTACTATACTGTGTCCACCTGTACTGCACTGTGTCCACCTGTACTGTGTCCACCTGTACTGTGTCCATCTGTACTTTTTCCACATGTACTGTGCCCATCTGTACTGTGTCCACCTGTACTGTGTCCATCTGTACTTTGTCCACATGTATTGTCCATATGTACTTTGTCCACCTGTACTGTGTCCACCTGTACTGTTTTCACCTGTACTGTGGCCACCTGCACAGTACAGCGTCCACCTTTACTATACTGTGTCCACCTGTACTGTATCCACCTGTACTGTGTCCACCTGTACTGTACTGTGTCCACCTGTACTGTACTGTGTCCACCTATTCTGTGTCCACCTGTACTGTACTGTATCCACCTGTACTGTACTATGTACACTTGTACTATACTGTGTCCACCTGTACAGTACTGTGTACACCTGTACTTTACTGTGCCCACCTGTACTGTACTGTGTCCACATGTACTGTGTCCACCTGTACTGTGTCCACCTGTACTGTGTCCACCTGTACTGTACTGTGCCCACCTGTACTGTACTGTGTCTGCCTGTACTGTGTCCACCTGAACTGTACTGTGTCCACATGTACTGTACTGTGTCCACCTGTATTGTGTCCACCTGTACTGTACTTTGCCACCTGTACTGTGTCCACATGTACTGTACTGTGTCCACCTGCACTGTACTGTGTCCACCTGTACTGTACTGTGTCCACCTGCACTGTACTGCATCCGCCTGTACTGTACTATGTCCACCTTTACTGTATCCACCTGTACTGTGTCCACCTGTACTATACTGTATCCACCTGTACTATGTCCACCTGTACTGTACTGTGTCCACATGTAATGTACTGTGTCCATCTGTACTGTGTCCACCTATTATGTACTGTGTCCGCCTGGACTGTGTCCATCTGTACAGTGTCCACCTGTACTGTACTGTATCCACCTGTACAGTGTCCACCTGTACTGTACTGTGTCCACCTGTACTGTACTGTGTGCACCTGTACTATATCCACCTGTACTGTGTCCACCTGTACTATACTGTATCCACCTGTACTATGTCCACCTGTACTGTACTGTGTCCACATGTAATGTACTGTGTCCATCTGTACTGTGTCCACCTGTTATGTACTGTGCCCACCTGCACTGTGCCCATCGGTACAGTGTCCACCTGTACTGTACTTTGTCCACCTGTACAGTGTCCACATGTTCACATGTACATGTGTGTCCACATGTACAGTGTACTGTGTTCACCTGTATTGTACTGTGTCTACCTGTACTGTACTGTGTCCACCTGTACTGTATTCACCTGTACTGTGGCCACCTGTACTGTGTCCACCTGTACTGTGTTCACCTGTACTGTACAGTGTCCACCTGTACTGTACTGTATCCACCTATATAGTGTCCACATGTACTGTACTGTGTTCACCTGTACTGTACTGTGTCCACCTGTACTGTATTGTGTCCACCTGTACTGTACTGTGTCCACCTGTACTGTGTTAAGATGTCCTGTACTGTGCCCACCTGTACTGTACTGTGTCCACCTGTACTGTGTCCACCTGTACTGTACTGTATCCACCTGTACAGTGGCCACCTGTACTGTGTCCACCTGTACTGTACTGTGTCCTGTACTGTACTGTGTCCACCTGTACTGTGTCCATCTGTAGTGTACTGTGTCCACCTGTACTGTGTCCACCTATACTGTGTCCACCTGCACTGTATCCACTTGTGCTGCACTGTATCCACCTGCACTGTACTGTGTCCACCTGTACTGTACTGTGTCCACCTGTACTATGTCCACCTGTGCTGTGTCCACCTTTACTGTGTCCACCTGTACTGTACTGTGTCCACCTGTACGGTGTCCACCTGTACTGTACTGTGTTCATCTGTACTGTTCTGTGTCCACCTGCATTGTGTCCACCTGTGCTGTGTCCACCTGTACTGTGTCCACCTGTACTGTGTCCACCTGTACTGTGTCCACCTGTACTGTGTCCACCTGTACTGTACTGTGTCCACCTGTACTGTACTGTGTCCACCTGTACTGTACTGTGTCCACCTGTACTGTACTGTGTCCACCTGTACTGTGTCCACCTGTACTGTACTGTGTCTACCTGTCCTGTACTGTGGCCACTTGTACTGTACTCTGTCCACCTGTACTGTGTCCACCTGTACTATACTGTATCCACCTGTACTGTACTGTGCCCACCTGTACTGTACTGTGTCCACCTGTACTGTATCCACCTGTACTGTAATGTGTCCACCTGCACTGTACTGTGTCCACATGTACTGTACTGTGTCCACATATACTGTACTGTGTCTACCTGTAATTTACTGTGTCTACCTGTACTGTACTGTGTCCACCTGTACTGTACTGTGTCCACCTGTACTGTATCCACATGTACTGTACTGTATCCACCTGTACTGTACCGCTGTATACCTGTACTGTACTGTGTCTACCTGTACTGTACTGTGTCGACCTGTACTGTACTGCGTCCACATGTACTGTACTGTGTCCACATGTACTGTACTGTGTCTACCTGTACTTTACTGAGTCTACCTGTACTGTACTGTGTCCACCTGTACTGTGTCCACCTGCACTGTCCTGTGTCCACCTGTACTGTAATGTGTCCACCTGTACTGTGTTCACCTGTACTGTGTCCACGTGTACTATACTGTATCCACCTGTACTGTACTGTGTCCACCTGCACTGTACTGTGGACACCGGTACTGTATTGTGTCTACCTGTACAGTATTCACCTGTACTGTATCCACCTGTACTATACTGTATCCACCTGTACTGTACTGTGTCCAACTGTACTGTACTGTGTCCACCTGTACTTAACCGTGTCCACCTTCCCTGTGCTGTGTACACCTGTACTGGACTGTGTCCACCTGTACTGTGTCTACCTGTACTGTACTTTGTCCATCTGTACTGTACTGTGGCCACCGGTACTGTATTGTGTCCACCTGTACAGTATTCACCTGTACTGTGTCCACCTGTACTATACTGTATCCACCTGTACTGTATTGTGTCCACCTGTACTGTACTGTGGCCACCTGTACTGTACTGGGTCTACCTGTACTGAACTGTGTCCACATGCCCTGTACTTTGTACACCTGTACTGTAATGTGTCAACCTGTACTGTACTGTGTCCACCTGCACTCTACTGTGTCCACCTGCACTCTACTGTGTCCACCTGTACTGTGTCCACCTGTACTGTACTGTGTCCACCTGTACTGTACTGTGTACACCTGTACTGTAATGTGTCCACCTGTACTGTACTGTGTCCACCTGTACTGTGACCACCTGTACTATACTGTATCCACCTGCCCTTTACTGTATACACCTGTACTCTACTGTGTCAACTTGTACTGTATTCACCTGTACTGTACTGTGTCCACCTGTACTGCGTCAACCTGCACTGTACTGTGTCCACCTGTACTGTACTGTGCCCACCTGTACTGTACTGTGTCCATCTGTACTGCGTCCACCTGTACTGTATTGTGTCCACCTGTACTGTACTATGTCCACCTGTAGTGTCCACCTGTACTGTGTCCATCTGTACTAGGTCAACATGTACCGTACTGTGTCTACCTCTCCTGTACTGTGTCCACCTGTACTGTGTCCACCTGTACTGTAATGTGTCCACCTGCACTGTACTGTGTCCAACTGTACTGTGTCCACCTGTATTGTGTCTACCTGTACTGTGTTCACCTGTACTGTGTCCACATGTACTGTACTGTGTCCACCTGTACTGTACTGTGTCCACCTGTACTGTACTGTGTCCACCTGTACTGTATTGTGTCCACCTGTACTGTACTGTGTCCATCTATACTGCACTGTGTCCACCTGTACTGTGTCCACCTGCACTGTGTCCACCTGTACTGTATACACCTGGACTGTATCTACCTGTACTGTACTGTGTCCACCTGTACTGTACTGTTTTCACCTGTACTGTACTGTGTCCACCGGTACAGTTGTGTGTCCACCTGTACTGTACTGTATCCCCCTGCACTGTGTCCACTTGTACTGTACTGTCTCCACCTGTACTGTACTGTGTCCACCGGCACAGTAATGTGTCCACCTGTACTGTACTGTATCCCCCTGCACTGTGTCCACCTGTACTGTACTGTGTCCACCTGTACTGTGTCCACCTGTACTGTGTCCACCTGTACTGCACTGTGTCCACCTGTACTATACTGTGTCAACCTGTACTATACTGTATCCACCTGTACTGTACTGTGTCCACCTGTACTGTACTGTGTCCACCTGGACTGTGTCTACCTGTACTGTACTGTGTCCACCTGTACTGTGTCTACCTGTACTGTACTGTGCCCACCTGTACTGTATCCACCTGTACTGTACTGTGTCCACCTGTACTGTACAGCGGTCCACCTGTAATGTACTGTATCCACATGTACTGTACTGTGTCAACCTGTACTGCACTGTGTCCACCTGTACTGTACTGTATCCACCTGTACTATACTGTATCCACCTGTACTGTACTGTATCCACCTGTACTGTACTGTGTCCACCTGTACTGCACTGTGTCCACCTGTACTATACTGTGTCAACCTGTACTATACTGTATCCACCTGTACTGTACTGTGTCCACCTGTACTGTACTGTGCCCACCTGGACTGTGTCTACCTGTACTGTACTGTGTCCACCTGGACTGTATCTACCTGTACTGTACTGTGCCCACCTGTACGGTATCCACCTGTACTGTACTGTGTCTACCTGTACTGTACTATGTCCACCTGTACTGTACTGTGTCCACCTGTACTGGACTGTGTCCACCTGTATTGTGTCTACCTGTACTGTACTGTGTCCACCTGAACTGTACTGTGTCCACCTGCACTGTATCCATCTGTACTGTACTGTGTCCACCTACACTGTACTGTGCCCACCTACACTGTACTGTGTCCACCTGTACTGTGTCCACCTGTACTGTACTGTGTCCACCTGTACTGTATCCAACTGTACTGTGTCCACCTGTACTGTGTCCACATGTACTGTACTGTGTCCACCTGTACTATATTGTGTCCACCTGTATTGTACTGTGTCCACCTGTACTGTACTGTGTCCGCCTGTACTGCACTATGTACACCTGTACTGTACTGTGTCCACCTGTACTGTACTGTGTCCACCTGTTCTGTATCCACCTGCACTGTGTCCACCTGTACTATACTCTGTCCACCTGTATTGTGTCCACCTGTACTGTACTGTGTCCACCTGTATTGTGTCCATCTGTACTGTACTTTGTCCACCTGTACTGTATCCACCTGTACTGTGTACACCTGTACTATAATGTATCCACCTGTACTGTACTGTGTCCACATGTACTGCACTGTGTCCACCTGCACTGTGCCAACCTGTACTATACTGTATCCACCTGTACTGTAATGTGTCCACCTGTACTGTACTGTGTCCACCTGCACTGTGTCCACCTGTACTGTACTTTGTCCACCTGTACTGTATCCACCTGTACTGCGTCCACGTGTACTATAATGTATCCACCTGTACTGTACTGTGTCCACATGTACTGCACTGTGCCCACCTGTACTGTGTCCACCTGTACTGTGTCCACCTGTACTGTGTCCACCTAAACTGTGTCCACCTGTACTGTGTCCACCTGTACTATGATGTATACACCTGCACTGTATCCACCTGTACTGCACTGTATCCACCTGTACTGTGCTGTGTCCACCTGTACTGTACTGTGTCCACCTGTAATGTACTGTATCCAACTGTACTGTACTGTGTCAACCTGTACTGTGCTGTGTCCACCTGTACTGTACTGTGTCCACCTGTACTATACTGTATCCACCTGTACTGTACTGTGTCCACCTGTACTGTACTGTATCCACCTGTACTGCACTGTATCCACCTGTACTGTACTGTTTCCACATGTACTGAGTCTACCTGTACTGTACTTTGTCCATCTGTACTGTATCCACCTGTACTGTGTCCACCTGTACTATACTGTATCCACCTGTACTTTACTGTGTCCACCTGTACTGTACTGTGTCCACCTGTAATGTACTGTATCCACCTGTACTGTACTGTGTCAACCTGTACTGTATCCACCTGTACTGTACTGTGTCCACCTGAACTGCGTCCACCTGCACTGTACTGTGCCCACCTGTACTGTACTGTGTCCATCTGTACTGCGTCCACCTGTACTGTATTGTGTCCACCTGTACTGTACTGTGTCCACCTGTAGTGTCCACCTGTACTGTGTCCATCTGTACTGGGTCAACATGTACTGTACTGTGTCTACCTGTCCTGTGCTGTGTCCACCTGCACTGTACTGTGTCCACCTGTACTGTAATGTGTCCACCTGCACTGTACTGTGTCCAACTGTACTGTGTCCACCTGTATTGTGTCTACCTGTACTGTGTTCACCTGTACTGTGTCCACATGTACTGTACTGTGTCCACCTGTACTGTACTGTGTCCACCTGTACTGTACTGTGTCCACCTGTACTGTACTGTGTCCACCTGTACTGTACTGTGTCCATCTGTACTGTACGGTGTCCACCTGTACTGTGTCCACCTGCACTGCGTTCACCTATACTGTACTGTGTCCACCTGTACTGTACTGTGTCCACCGGTACGGTAATGTGTCCACCTGTACTGTACTGTGTCCAACTGGATTGTGTCCACCTGTACTGTGTCCACCTGTACTGTACTGTATCCACCTGTACTGTGTCCGCCTGTACTGTACTGTGTCCACCTGTACTGTGTCCACCTGTACTGCACTGTGTCCACCTGTATTATACTGTGTCCACCTGTACTGTACTGTGTCCACCTGTACTGTACTGTGTCCACCTGTACTGTACTGTGTCCACCTGTACTGTACTGTGTCCACCTGTACTGTACTGTGTCCACCTGTACTGTACTGTGTCCACCTGTACTGCACTGTGTCCACCTGTACTGTGTCCACCTGTACTGTGTCCATCTGTACTTTTTCCACATGTACTGTGCCCATCTGTACTGTGTCCACCTGTACTGTGTCCATCTGTACTTTGTCCACATGTATTGTCCATATGTACTTTGTCCACCTGTACTGTGTCCACCTGTACTGTTTTCACCTGTACTGTGGCCACCTGCACAGTACAGCGTCCACCTTTACTATACTGTGTCCACCTGTACTGTATCCACCTGTACTGTGTCCACCTGTACTGTACTGTGTCCACCTGTACTGTACTGTGTCCACCTATTCTGTGTCCACCTGTACTGTACTGTATCCACCTGTACTGTACTATGTACACTTGTACTATACTGTGTCCACCTGTACAGTACTGTGTACACCTGTACTTTACTGTGCCCACCTGTACTGTACTGTGTCCACATGTACTGTGTCCACCTGTACTGTGTCCACCTGTACTGTGTCCACCTGTACTGTACTGTGCCCACCTGTACTGTACTGTGTCTGCCTGTACTGTGTCCACCTGAACTGTACTGTGTCCACATGTACTGTACTGTGTCCACCTGTATTGTGTCCACCTGTACTGTACTTTGCCACCTGTACTGTGTCCACATGTACTGTACTGTGTCCACCTGCACTGTACTGTGTCCACCTGTACTGTACTGTGTCCACCTGCACTGTACTGCATCCGCCTGTACTGTACTATGTCCACCTTTACTGTATCCACCTGTACTGTGTCCACCTGTACTATACTGTATCCACCTGTACTATGTCCACCTGTACTGTACTGTGTCCACATGTAATGTACTGTGTCCATCTGTACTGTGTCCACCTATTATGTACTGTGTCCGCCTGGACTGTGTCCATCTGTACAGTGTCCACCTGTACTGTACTGTATCCACCTGTACAGTGTCCACCTGTACTGTACTGTGTCCACCTGTACTGTACTGTGTGCACCTGTACTATATCCACCTGTACTGTGTCCACCTGTACTATACTGTATCCACCTGTACTATGTCCACCTGTACTGTACTGTGTCCACATGTAATGTACTGTGTCCATCTGTACTGTGTCCACCTGTTATGTACTGTGCCCACCTGCACTGTGCCCATCGGTACAGTGTCCACCTGTACTGTACTTTGTCCACCTGTACAGTGTCCACATGTTCACATGTACATGTGTGTCCACATGTACAGTGTACTGTGTTCACCTGTATTGTACTGTGTCTACCTGTACTGTACTGTGTCCACCTGTACTGTATTCACCTGTACTGTGGCCACCTGTACTGTGTCCACCTGTACTGTGTTCACCTGTACTGTACAGTGTCCACCTGTACTGTACTGTATCCACCTATATAGTGTCCACATGTACTGTACTGTGTTCACCTGTACTGTACTGTGTCCACCTGTACTGTATTGTGTCCACCTGTACTGTACTGTGTCCACCTGTACTGTGTTAAGATGTCCTGTACTGTGCCCACCTGTACTGTACTGTGTCCACCTGTACTGTGTCCACCTGTACTGTACTGTATCCACCTGTACAGTGGCCACCTGTACTGTGTCCACCTGTACTGTACTGTGTCCTGTACTGTACTGTGTCCACCTGTACTGTGTCCATCTGTAGTGTACTGTGTCCACCTGTACTGTGTCCACCTATACTGTGTCCACCTGCACTGTATCCACTTGTGCTGCACTGTATCCACCTGCACTGTACTGTGTCCACCTGTACTGTACTGTGTCCACCTGTACTATGTCCACCTGTGCTGTGTCCACCTTTACTGTGTCCACCTGTACTGTACTGTGTCCACCTGTACGGTGTCCACCTGTACTGTACTGTGTTCATCTGTACTGTTCTGTGTCCACCTGCATTGTGTCCACCTGTGCTGTGTCCACCTGTACTGTGTCCACCTGTACTGTGTCCACCTGTACTGTGTCCACCTGTACTGTGTCCACCTGTACTGTACTGTGTCCACCTGTACTGTACTGTGTCCACCTGTACTGTACTGTGTCCACCTGTACTGTACTGTGTCCACCTGTACTGTGTCCACCTGTACTGTACTGTGTCTACCTGTCCTGTACTGTGGCCACTTGTACTGTACTCTGTCCACCTGTACTGTGTCCACCTGTACTATACTGTATCCACCTGTACTGTACTGTGCCCACCTGTACTGTACTGTGTCCACCTGTACTGTATCCACCTGTACTGTAATGTGTCCACCTGCACTGTACTGTGTCCACATGTACTGTACTGTGTCCACATATACTGTACTGTGTCTACCTGTAATTTACTGTGTCTACCTGTACTGTACTGTGTCCACCTGTACTGTACTGTGTCCACCTGTACTGTATCCACATGTACTGTACTGTATCCACCTGTACTGTACCGCTGTATACCTGTACTGTACTGTGTCTACCTGTACTGTACTGTGTCGACCTGTACTGTACTGCGTCCACATGTACTGTACTGTGTCCACATGTACTGTACTGTGTCTACCTGTACTTTACTGAGTCTACCTGTACTGTACTGTGTCCACCTGTACTGTGTCCACCTGCACTGTCCTGTGTCCACCTGTACTGTAATGTGTCCACCTGTACTGTGTTCACCTGTACTGTGTCCACGTGTACTATACTGTATCCACCTGTACTGTACTGTGTCCACCTGCACTGTACTGTGGACACCGGTACTGTATTGTGTCTACCTGTACAGTATTCACCTGTACTGTATCCACCTGTACTATACTGTATCCACCTGTACTGTACTGTGTCCAACTGTACTGTACTGTGTCCACCTGTACTTAACCGTGTCCACCTTCCCTGTGCTGTGTACACCTGTACTGGACTGTGTCCACCTGTACTGTGTCTACCTGTACTGTACTTTGTCCATCTGTACTGTACTGTGGCCACCGGTACTGTATTGTGTCCACCTGTACAGTATTCACCTGTACTGTGTCCACCTGTACTATACTGTATCCACCTGTACTGTATTGTGTCCACCTGTACTGTACTGTGGCCACCTGTACTGTACTGGGTCTACCTGTACTGAACTGTGTCCACATGCCCTGTACTTTGTACACCTGTACTGTAATGTGTCAACCTGTACTGTACTGTGTCCACCTGCACTCTACTGTGTCCACCTGCACTCTACTGTGTCCACCTGTACTGTGTCCACCTGTACTGTACTGTGTCCACCTGTACTGTACTGTGTACACCTGTACTGTAATGTGTCCACCTGTACTGTACTGTGTCCACCTGTACTGTGACCACCTGTACTATACTGTATCCACCTGCCCTTTACTGTATACACCTGTACTCTACTGTGTCAACTTGTACTGTATTCACCTGTACTGTACTGTGTCCACCTGTACTGCGTCAACCTGCACTGTACTGTGTCCACCTGTACTGTACTGTGCCCACCTGTACTGTACTGTGTCCATCTGTACTGCGTCCACCTGTACTGTATTGTGTCCACCTGTACTGTACTATGTCCACCTGTAGTGTCCACCTGTACTGTGTCCATCTGTACTAGGTCAACATGTACCGTACTGTGTCTACCTCTCCTGTACTGTGTCCACCTGTACTGTGTCCACCTGTACTGTAATGTGTCCACCTGCACTGTACTGTGTCCAACTGTACTGTGTCCACCTGTATTGTGTCTACCTGTACTGTGTTCACCTGTACTGTGTCCACATGTACTGTACTGTGTCCACCTGTACTGTACTGTGTCCACCTGTACTGTACTGTGTCCACCTGTACTGTATTGTGTCCACCTGTACTGTACTGTGTCCATCTATACTGCACTGTGTCCACCTGTACTGTGTCCACCTGCACTGTGTCCACCTGTACTGTATACACCTGGACTGTATCTACCTGTACTGTACTGTGTCCACCTGTACTGTACTGTTTTCACCTGTACTGTACTGTGTCCACCGGTACAGTTGTGTGTCCACCTGTACTGTACTGTATCCCCCTGCACTGTGTCCACTTGTACTGTACTGTCTCCACCTGTACTGTACTGTGTCCACCGGCACAGTAATGTGTCCACCTGTACTGTACTGTATCCCCCTGCACTGTGTCCACCTGTACTGTACTGTGTCCACCTGTACTGTGTCCACCTGTACTGTGTCCACCTGTACTGCACTGTGTCCACCTGTACTATACTGTGTCAACCTGTACTATACTGTATCCACCTGTACTGTACTGTGTCCACCTGTACTGTACTGTGTCCACCTGGACTGTGTCTACCTGTACTGTACTGTGTCCACCTGTACTGTGTCTACCTGTACTGTACTGTGCCCACCTGTACTGTATCCACCTGTACTGTACTGTGTCCACCTGTACTGTACAGCGGTCCACCTGTAATGTACTGTATCCACATGTACTGTACTGTGTCAACCTGTACTGCACTGTGTCCACCTGTACTGTACTGTATCCACCTGTACTATACTGTATCCACCTGTACTGTACTGTATCCACCTGTACTGTACTGTGTCCACCTGTACTGCACTGTGTCCACCTGTACTATACTGTGTCAACCTGTACTATACTGTATCCACCTGTACTGTACTGTGTCCACCTGTACTGTACTGTGCCCACCTGGACTGTGTCTACCTGTACTGTACTGTGTCCACCTGGACTGTATCTACCTGTACTGTACTGTGCCCACCTGTACGGTATCCACCTGTACTGTACTGTGTCTACCTGTACTGTACTATGTCCACCTGTACTGTACTGTGTCCACCTGTACTGGACTGTGTCCACCTGTATTGTGTCTACCTGTACTGTACTGTGTCCACCTGAACTGTACTGTGTCCACCTGCACTGTATCCATCTGTACTGTACTGTGTCCACCTACACTGTACTGTGCCCACCTACACTGTACTGTGTCCACCTGTACTGTGTCCACCTGTACTGTACTGTGTCCACCTGTACTGTATCCAACTGTACTGTGTCCACCTGTACTGTGTCCACATGTACTGTACTGTGTCCACCTGTACTATATTGTGTCCACCTGTATTGTACTGTGTCCACCTGTACTGTACTGTGTCCGCCTGTACTGCACTATGTACACCTGTACTGTACTGTGTCCACCTGTACTGTACTGTGTCCACCTGTTCTGTATCCACCTGCACTGTGTCCACCTGTACTATACTCTGTCCACCTGTATTGTGTCCACCTGTACTGTACTGTGTCCACCTGTATTGTGTCCATCTGTACTGTACTTTGTCCACCTGTACTGTATCCACCTGTACTGTGTACACCTGTACTATAATGTATCCACCTGTACTGTACTGTGTCCACATGTACTGCACTGTGTCCACCTGCACTGTGCCAACCTGTACTATACTGTATCCACCTGTACTGTAATGTGTCCACCTGTACTGTACTGTGTCCACCTGCACTGTGTCCACCTGTACTGTACTTTGTCCACCTGTACTGTATCCACCTGTACTGCGTCCACGTGTACTATAATGTATCCACCTGTACTGTACTGTGTCCACATGTACTGCACTGTGCCCACCTGTACTGTGTCCACCTGTACTGTGTCCACCTGTACTGTGTCCACCTAAACTGTGTCCACCTGTACTGTGTCCACCTGTACTATGATGTATACACCTGCACTGTATCCACCTGTACTGCACTGTATCCACCTGTACTGTGCTGTGTCCACCTGTACTGTACTGTGTCCACCTGTAATGTACTGTATCCAACTGTACTGTACTGTGTCAACCTGTACTGTGCTGTGTCCACCTGTACTGTACTGTGTCCACCTGTACTATACTGTATCCACCTGTACTGTACTGTGTCCACCTGTACTGTACTGTATCCACCTGTACTGCACTGTATCCACCTGTACTGTACTGTTTCCACATGTACTGAGTCTACCTGTACTGTACTTTGTCCATCTGTACTGTATCCACCTGTACTGTGTCCACCTGTACTATACTGTATCCACCTGTACTTTACTGTGTCCACCTGTACTGTACTGTGTCCACCTGTAATGTACTGTATCCACCTGTACTGTACTGTGTCAACCTGTACTGTATCCACCTGTACTGTACTGTGTCCACCTGAACTGCGTCCACCTGCACTGTACTGTGCCCACCTGTACTGTACTGTGTCCATCTGTACTGCGTCCACCTGTACTGTATTGTGTCCACCTGTACTGTACTGTGTCCACCTGTAGTGTCCACCTGTACTGTGTCCATCTGTACTGGGTCAACATGTACTGTACTGTGTCTACCTGTCCTGTGCTGTGTCCACCTGCACTGTACTGTGTCCACCTGTACTGTAATGTGTCCACCTGCACTGTACTGTGTCCAACTGTACTGTGTCCACCTGTATTGTGTCTACCTGTACTGTGTTCACCTGTACTGTGTCCACATGTACTGTACTGTGTCCACCTGTACTGTACTGTGTCCACCTGTACTGTACTGTGTCCACCTGTACTGTACTGTGTCCACCTGTACTGTACTGTGTCCATCTGTACTGTACGGTGTCCACCTGTACTGTGTCCACCTGCACTGCGTTCACCTATACTGTACTGTGTCCACCTGTACTGTACTGTGTCCACCGGTACGGTAATGTGTCCACCTGTACTGTACTGTGTCCAACTGGATTGTGTCCACCTGTACTGTGTCCACCTGTACTGTACTGTATCCACCTGTACTGTGTCCGCCTGTACTGTACTGTGTCCACCTGTACTGTGTCCACCTGTACTGCACTGTGTCCACCTGTATTATACTGTGTCCACCTGTACTGTACTGTGTCCACCTGTACTGTACTGTGTCCACCTGTACTGTACTGTGTCCACCTGTACTGTACTGTGTCCACCTGTACTGTGTCCACCTGTAATGTACTGTATCCACCTGTCCTGTATACACCTGCACTGTATCCACCTGTACTGTACTGTGTCCACCTGTAATGTACTGTGTCCACCTGTACTATACTGTGTCCACCTGTACTGTACTGTGTCCACCTGTACTGTACTGTGTCCACCTGTACTGTGTCCACCTGTAATGTACTGTATCCACCTGTACTGTATACACCTGCACTGTATCCACCTGTACTGTACTGTGTCCACCTGTCCTGTACTGAGTCTACCTGTTCTGTACTTTGTCCACCTGTACTGTATCCACCTGTACTGTATCCACCTGTACTGTGTCCACCTGTACTATACTGTATCCACCTGTACTGTACTGTGTCCACCTGTACTGTACTGTGTCCACCTGCACTGTATCCACCTGTACTGTACTGTGTCCACCTGTAATGTAATGTGTCCACCTGTACTGTAATGTGTCCACCTGCACTGTATCCACCTGTACTGTACTGTGTCCACCTGTAATGTACTGTGTTCACCTGTACTATACTGTGTCCACCTGTACTGTACTGTGTCCACCTGTACTGTACTGTGTCCACCTGTACTGTACTGTGTCCACCTGTACTGTGTCCACCTGTAATGTACTGTATCCACCTGTCCTGTATACACCTGCACTGTATCCACCTGTACTGTACTGTGTCCACCTGTCCTGTACTGAGTCTACCTGTTCTGTACTTTGTCCACCTGTACTGTATCCATCTGTACTGTGTCCACCTGTACTATACTGTATCCACCTGTACTGTACTGTGTCCACCTGTACTGTACTGTGTCCACCTGTACTGTACTGTGTCCACCTGTACTGTACTGGGTCAACCTGTACTGTATCCACCTGTACTGTACTGTGTCCACCTGTACTGTACTGTGTCTACTTGTACTGTACTGTGTCCACCTGTAATGTACTGTATCCACATGTACTGTACTGTGTCCACCTGTACTGTACTGTGTCTACCTGTACTGTACTGGGTCCGCCTGTACTGTACTGTGTCCACCTGTACTGTACTGTGTCCACCTGTAGTGTATCCACCTGCACTGTACTGTGTCCACCTGTTATGTGTCCACCTGTACTGTGCTGTGTCCACCTGTACTGTACTGTATCCACCTGTATTGTACTGTGTCCACCTGTACTGTGTCCACCTGTACTGTAATGTGTCCACCTGTACTGTATCCACCTATACTGTACTGTGTCCACCTGTACTGTACTGTGTCCACCTGCATTATACTGTATCCACCTGTACTGTACTGTGTCCACCTGTACTGTACTGTATCCACCTGTACTGTACTGTGTCCACCTGTCCTGTACTGAGTCTACCTGTACTGTACTTTGTCCACCTGTACTGTATCCACCTGTACTGTGGCTGTGTCCACCTGTACTATACTGTATCCACTTGTACTGTACTGTGTCCACCTGTAAAGTACTGTGTCCACCTGTACTGTGTCCACCTGTAGTGTATCCACCTGCACTGTACTGTGTCCACCTGTACTGTGTCCACCTGCACTGTACTGTGTCCACCTGTACTGTGTCCACATGTAGTGTATTGTGTCTACCTGTACTGTACTGTGTCCACCTGTACTGTGTCCACCTGTACTGTGCTGTGTCCAACTGTACTGTACTGTGCCCACCTGTACTGTACTGTGTACACCTGTACTGTACTGTGTCCACCTGTACTGTACTGTGTCCACCTGTACTGTACTGTGTCCAACTGTACTGTACAGCGGTCCACCTGTACTGTACTGTGTCTACCTGTACTGCACTGTGTCCACCTGTACTGTACTGTGTCCACCTGTACTGTACTGTGTCCACCTGTACTGTACTGTGTCCACCTGTACTGTACTGTGTCCACCTGTACTGTACTGTGTCCACCTGTACTGTATCCACCTGTACTGTATCCAACTGTACTGTACTGTGTCCACCTGTACTGTGTCCATCTGTACTGTGTCCACCTGTACTGTACTGTGTCCACCCATACTGTACTGTGTCCACCCATACTGTACTGTGTCCATCTGTACTGTATTGTGTCCACCTGCACTGTACTGTGTCCACCTGTACTGTGTCCACCTGTACTGTGTCCACCTGTACTGCGTCCACCTGTACTGTGTCCACCTGTACTGTAATGTGTCCACCTGTGTTGTACTGTGTCCACCTGTACTGTACTGTGTCCACCTGTACTGTACTGTGTCCACCTGTACTGTGCAAACCTGTACTGTACTGTGTCCACCTGTACTGTGTCCACCTGTACTGTATCCACCTGTACTGTATCCAACTGTACTGTACTGTGTCCACCTGTACTGTACTGTGTCCACCTGTACTGTGTCAACCTGTACTGTACTGTATCCACCTGTACTGTATCCACCAGGTGGATACAGTACAGTACAGTACAGATACAGTACAGGTACTGTACTGTATCCACCTGTACTGTATCCAACTGTACTGTACTGTGTCCACCTGTACTGTGTCCACCTGTACTGCACTGTGTCCACCTGTACTATACTGTGTCTACCTGTACTGTACTGTGTCCACCTGTACTGTACTGTATCCACCTGTACTGTACTGTGTCCACATGTACTGTGTCCACCTACACTGTACTGTATCCACCTATACTGTACTGTGTCCATCTGTACTGTACTGTGTCCACCTGTACTGTGTCCACCTGTACTGTTCTGTGTCCACCTATACTGTACTGTGTCCATCTGTACTGTACTGTGTCCACCTGTACTGTGTCCACCTGTACTGTACTGTGTCCACCTATACTGTACTGTGCCCATCTGTACTGTACTGTGTCCACCTGTACTGTACTGTGTCCACCTATACTGTACTGTGTCCATCTGTGCTGTACTGTGTCCACCTGTACTGTACTGTGTCCACCTATACTGTACTGTGTCCATCTGTACTGTACTGTGTCCACATGTACTGTACTGTATCCACCTGTACTGTACTGTGTCCACATGTACTGTGTCCACCTACACTGTACTGTATCCACCTGTATTGTGTCCACCTGTACTGTACTGTGTCCACCTGTTCTGTATCGACCTGCACTGTACTGTGTCCACCTGTACTGTACTGTGTCCACCTGTACTGTACTGTTTCCACCTGTACTGTGTCCACCTGTACTGTAATATGTCCAACTGTACTGTGTCCCCCTGTACTGCGTCCACCTGTACTGAGTCCACCTGTACTGAGTCCAACTGTACTGTGTCCACGTGTACTGTACTGTGCCCACATGTACTGCACTGTGTCCACTTGTACTGTGTCCACCTGTACTGTGTCCACCTGTACTGAGTCCAACCGTACTGTGTCCACCTGTACTGTACTGTGTCCACATGTACTGTGTCCAGATGTACTGTGTCCACATGTACTGTGTCCACATGGACTGTGTCCACATGTACTGTGTCCACATGTACTGTGTCCACATGTACTGTGCCCATATGTACTGTGTCCACATGCAATGTACTGTGTCCACCTGTACTGTGTCCACCTGTACTGTGTCCACCGGTACTGTGTCCACCGGTACTGTGTCCACCTGTACTGTGTCCACCTGTACTGAGCTATGTCCACCTGTACTGTGTCCACCTGAACTGTACTGTGCCACATGTACTGTACTGTGTCCACCTGTACTGTGTCCACCTGTAATGTACTGTGTCCACCTTTATTGTACTGTGTCCACCTGTACTGTATCAACCTGTACTGTACTGTGTCCACCTGTAATGTACCTACCTGTACTGTACTGTGTCCACCTGTACTGTACTGTGTCCACCTGTACTGTACTGTGTCCACCAGTACTGTACTGTGTCCACCAGTACTGTACTGTGTCCACCTGTACGGTGTCCACATATACTCTGTCCACATGTACTGTGCCCACATGTACTGTGCCCACCTGTACTGTACTATCTCCACCTGTAGTGTCCACCTGTACTGCGTCCACCTGTACTGTGTCCATCTTTACTGTTTCCACATGTACTATATTGTGTGCACCTGCACTGAGTTCACCTGTACTGTGTCCACCGCTACTGTGTCCACCTGTACTGTGTCCACCTGTACTGACCTGTGTCCACCTGTACTGTGTCCACCTGTACAGTGTCCACCTGTACTGTACTGTGTCCACCTGTACTGTGTCTACCTGTACTGTACTGTGTCACCCTGTACTGTACTGTGTCCACCTGTACTGTATCCACCTGTACTGTGTCCACCTGTACTGTACTGTGTCAACCTGTACTGTGTCCACCTGTACTGTGTCCACCTGTACTGTGTCCACATGTACTGTGTCCACCTCTACTGTACTGTGTCCACCTGTACTGTGTCCACCTGTACTGTGTCCACCCGTACTGTGTCCACCTGTACTGTGTCCACCTGTACAGTGTCCACCTGTACTGTACTGTGTTCACCTATACTGTACTGTGTCCACCTGTACTGTTTCCACCTGTACTGTGTCCACCTGTACTGTGTCCACCTGTACTGCGTCCACCTGTACTGTGTCCACCTGTACTGTGTCCACCTGTACTGTATTGTGTCCACCTGTACTGTGTCAACATGTACTGTACTGTTTCTACTTGTACTGTATCCACATGTACTGTATGTACTGTGTCCACCTGTTATGTGTCCACATGTACTGTACTATGTCCACCTATACTATGTCCACCTGCACTGTAATGTGTCCACATGTACTGTATTGTGTCTACCTGTACTGTGTCCACCTGTACTGTATCCATCTGTACTGTGTCCACCTGCATTGTACTGTGTCCACCTGTGCTGTGTCCACATGCACTGTACTGTGTTCACCTGTACTGTACTGTGCCCACCTGTACTGTGTCCACCTGTACTGTGGCCACCTGTACTGTGTCCACCTGTACTGTGTCCACCTGTACTGTGTCCACCTGTATTGTGTCCACCTGTACTGTGTCCACCTGTACTGTGTCCACCTGTACTGTGTCCACCTGTACTGTGTCCACCTGTACTGTGTCCACCTGTACTGCGTCCACCTGTACTGTGTTCACCTGTACTGTAATGTGTCCACCTGTGTTGTACTGTGTCCACCTGTACTGTACTGTGTCCACCTGTACTGTACTGTGTCCACCTGTACTGTGCAAACCTGTACTGTACTGTGTCCACCTGTACTGTGTCCACCTGTACTGTATCCACCTGTACTGTATCCAACTGTACTGTACTGTGTCCACCTGTACTGTACTGTGTCCACCTGTACTGTGTCAACCTGTACTGTACTGTATCCACCTGTACTGTATCCACCAGGTGGATACAGTACAGTACAGTACAGATACAGTACAGGTACTGTACTGTATCCACCTGTACTGTATCCAACTGTACTGTACTGTGTCCACCTGTACTGTGTCCACCTGTACTGCACTGTGTCCACCTGTACTATACTGTGTCTACCTGTACTGTACTGTGTCCACCTGTACTGTACTGTATCCACCTGTACTGTACTGTGTCCACATGTACTGTGTCCACCTACACTGTACTGTATCCACCTATACTGTACTGTGTCCATCTGTACTGTACTGTGTCCACCTGTACTGTGTCCACCTGTACTGTTCTGTGTCCACCTATACTGTACTGTGTCCATCTGTGCTGTACTGTGTCCACCTGTACTGTGTCCACCTGTACTGTACTGTGTCCACCTGTACTGTACTGTGTCCACCTATACTGTACTGTGTCCATCTGTACTGTACTGTGTCCACCTGTACTGTACTGTGTCCACCTATACTGTACTGTGTCCATCTGTACTGTACTGTGTCCACCTGTACTGTGTCCATCTGTACTGTACTGTGTCCACCTATACTGTACTGTGTCCATCTGTACTGTACTGTGTCCACCTGTACTGTACTGTATCCACCTGTACTGTACTGTGTCCACATGTACTGTGTCCACCTACACTGTACTGTATCCACCTGTATTGTGTCCACCTGTACTGTACTGTGTCCACCTGTTCTGTATCGACCTGCACTGTTCTGTGTCCACCTGTACTGTACTGTGTCCACCTGTACTGTACTGTTTCCACCTGTACTGTGTCCACCTGTACTGTAATATGTCCAACTGTACTGTGTCCCCCTGTACTGTGTCCACCTGTACTGAGTCCACCTGTACTGAGTCCAACTGTACTGTGTCCACGTGTACTGTACTGTGCCCACCACATATACTGCACTGTGTCCACTTGTACTGTGTCCACCTGTACTGTGTCCACCTGTACTGAGTCCAACCGTACTGTGTCCACCTGTACTGTACTGTGTCCACATGTACTGTGTCCACATGTACTGTGTCCACATGTACTGTGTCCACATGTACTGTGTCCACATGTACTGTGTCCACATGTACTGTGCCCATATGTACTGTGTCCACATGTAATGCACTGTGTCCACCTGTACTGTGTCCACCTGTACTGTGTCCACCGGTACTGTGTCCACCGGTACTGTGTCCACCTGTACTGTGTCCACCTGTACTGAGCTATGTCCACCTGTACTGTGTCCACCTGAACTGTACTGTGCCACATGTACTGTACTGTGTCCACCTGTACTGTGTCCACCTGTAATGTACTGTGTCCACCTGTATTGTACTGTGTCCACCTGTACTGTATCAACCTGTACTGTACTGTGTCCACCTGTAATGTACCTACCTGTACTGTACTGTGTCCACCTGTACTGCACTGTGTCCACCTGTACTGTACTGTGTCCACCAGTACTGTACTGTGTCCACCTGTACGGTGTCCACATATACTCTTTCCACATGTACTGTGCCCACATGTACTGTGCCCACCTGTACTGTACTATCTCCACCTGTAGTGTCCACCTGTACTGCGTCCACCTGTACTGTGTCCATCTTTACTGTGTCCACATGTACTATATTGTGTGCACCTGCACTGAGTTCACCTGTACTGTGTCCACCGCTACTGTGTCCACCTGTACTGTGTCCACCTGTACTGACCTGTGTCCACCTGTACTGTGTCCACCTGTACAGTGTCCACCTGTACTGTACTATGTCCACCTGTACTGTGTCTACCTGTACTGTACTGTGTCACCCTGTACTGTACTGTGTCCACCTGTACTGTATCCACCTGTACTGTGTCCACCTGTACTGTACTGTGTCAACCTGTACTGTGTCCACCTGTACTGTGTCCACCTGTACTGTGTCCACCTGTACTGTGTCCACCTCTACTGTACTGTGTCCACCTGTACTGTGTCCACCTGTACTGTGTCCACCCGTACTGTGTCCACCTGTACTGTGTCCACCTGTACAGTGTCCACCTGTACTGTACTGTGTTCACCTATACTGTACTGTGTCCACCTGTACTGTTTCCACCTGTACTGTGTCCACCTGTACTGTGTCCACCTGTACTGTGTCCACCTGTACTGTGTCCACCTGTACTGTATTGTGTCCACCTGTACTGTGTCAACATGTACTGTACTGTGTCTACTTGTACTGTATCCACATGTACTGTACTGTGTCCACCTGTTATGTGTCCACATGTACTGTACTATGTCCACCTATACTATGTCCACCTGCACTGTACTGTGTCCACCTGTACTGTACACCTGTGTCCACCTGTACTGTATTGTGTCTACCTGTACTGTGTCCACCTGTACTGTATCCACCTGTACTGTGTCCACCTGCATTGTACTGTGTCCACCTGTGCTGTGTCCACATGCACTGTACTGTGTTCACCTGTACTGTACTGTGCCCACCTGTACTGTGTCCACCTGTACTGTGTCCACCTGTACTGTGTACACCTGTACTGCGTCCACCTGTACTGTGTCCACCTGTATTGTGTCCACCTGTACTGTGTCCACCTGTACTGTGTCCACCTGTACTGTGTCTACCTGTACTGTGTACACCTGTACTGTGTCCACCTGTACTGTGTCTACCTGTATTGTGTCCACCTGTACTGTACTGTGTCCACATATACTGTGTGCACCTGTACTGTACTGTGTCCACCTGTACTGTGTCCACCTGTACTGTGTCCACCTGTACTGTGTCCACCTGTACTGTGTCCACCTGTACTGTGTCCACCTGTACTGTGTCCACATGCACTGTACTATGTCCACCTGTATTGTACTGTGTCCACCTGTACTGTGTCCACCTGTACTGTGTCCACCTGTACTGTGTCCACCTGTACTGTGTCCACCTGTACTGTGTCCACCTGTATTGTGTCCACCTGTACTGTGTCCACCTGTACTGTGTCCACCTGTACTGTGTCTACCTGTACTGTGTACACCTGTACTGTGTCCACATATACTGTGTACACCTGTACTGTACTGTGTCCACCTGTACTGTGTCCACCTGTACTGTGTCCACCTGTACTGTGTCCACCTGTACTGTGTCCACCTGTACTGTGTCCACCTGTACTGAGTCCACATATACTGTACTGTGTCCACCTGTACCGTGTCCGCCTGTACTGTGTCCACCTGTACGGTGTCCACCTGTACTGTGTCTACCTGTACTGTGTCCACCTGTACTGTGTCCACCTGTACTGTACTGTGTCCACCTGTACTGTGTACACCTGTACTGTGTCCACCTGTACTGTGTCCACCTGTACTGTGTCCACCTGTACTGAGTCCACATATACTGTACTGTGTCCACCTGTACCGTGTCCGCCTGTACTGTGTCCACCTGTACTGTGTCCACCTGTACTGTGTCCACCTGTACTGTGTCCACCTGTACTGTGTCCACCTGTACTGTGTCCACCTTTACTGTGTCCACCTGTACTGTGTCCACCTGTACTGTGTCCACCTGTACTGTACTGTGTCCACCTGTACTGTGTCCACCTGTACTGTGTCTACCTGTACTGTGTCCACCTGTACTGTGTCCACCTGTACTGTGTCCACCTGTACTGTACTGTGTCCACCGGTACTGTACTGTGTCCACCTGTGCTGTGTTCACCTGTACTGTGTCCACCTGTACTGTACTGTGTCCACCTGTACTGTGTCATCCTGTACTGTGTCCACCTGTACTGTACTGTGTCCACCTGTAATGTACTGTATCCACATGTACTGTACTGTGTCCACCTGTACTGTACTGTGTCTACCTGTACTGTACTGGGTCCACCTGTTCTGTACTGTGTCCACCTGTACTGTACTGTGTCCACCTGTAGTGTATCCACCTGCACTGTACTGTGTCCACCTGTACTGTGTTCACATGTAGTGTACTGACTACTGTGTCCACCTGTACTCTACTGTGTCCACCTGTACTGTGTCCACCTGTACTGTGTCTACCTGTACTGTGTCCACCTGTACTGTGTCCACCTGTACTGTGTCCACCTGTATTGTGTCCACCTGTACTGTGTCCACCTGTACTGTGTCCACCTGTACTGTGTCTACCTGTACTGTGTCCACCTGTACTGTGTCCACATATACTGTGTACACCTGTACTGTACTGTGTCCACCTGTACTGTGTCCACCTGTACTGTGTCCACCTGTACTGTGTCCACCTATACTGTGTCCACCTGTACTTTCTCCACCTGTACTGTGTCCACCTGTACTGAGTCCACATATACTGTACTGTGTCCACCTGTACCGTGTCCGCCTGTACTGTGTCCACCTGTACTGTGTCCACCTGTACTGTGTCCACCTGTACTGTGTCCACCTGTGCTGTGTTCACCTGTACTGTGTCCACCTGTACTGTGTCCACATGTACTGTACTGTGTCCATCTGTGATGTGTTCACCTATACTATCCGATGTTTACCTGAACTGTGTTCACCTGTCCTTTGATGTGTTCGTTCGGTGTTTTTTTTATGTTATCAGAATCATACTTCTTGGGCTTGAGATTCCGAACCATTGTTTTCCAACCAACCAACTATTGTCACCAGTGATTCTGATTATCCATATTGACAGGAATGTTCAAGGCATCAGGCCTGTGAAGTGGCATATATTCGTCTTACCATAAGACAATGCTTCACATTATTACCGAGCGGGCGCGAAGCGCGCGTGAGGTTCCTCGTCAACTTACTAGACAAATTTACGTTTGACCCGGCCCAACCCGGCCCGAACCGGCCCGAACCGGCCCGAACCGGCCATACAGACGCCTTTCAGAGTCTAATAACTTTGAAACCACTGCTCCGATTGAGATCGGGTTTTCACCATTGGATAGGACCATCAAATCAATTTCGATTTTGTTATGATGCGTTTTGATAGGAGTGGTACCCCAGCGTGTGGCACCCACAGACGTCGAAATGAACACAAGTTATTATTGATCAATGATGGCTTGATGTATCTAAGCATTCGTTTTTTTTATACGCTGAAGCATGCAACGCTCAGGACGTACTCCCTTTTGGCGGATTCGAGAAAGGAGATCATGTACAATTTAATCAAACTGATTTTTTATGTTCGCAAGCATGGAGGCCTGGCAATTTTTTATGGAGATCTAAAAGGACTAAAAGGACTACCACGTGTGCTCCCGTACTATTTCTTATTTCTAACCTGTTTTAGCTTTACCATTGCGCGCCCACTCGGTCATCACCCAAAAAAGCGTTTTACTGGTCAGTTATAAATTATCTGTAGTCTGGGTCAAAATGCCGATGTCATGGTGGCACTTCAGCGATTGTCCCTCTGTCTGGCAATGTGTTATTGGATATTTAATTAATTATTATCCCCGTTATATTTATTTCATTATATCTGGTTAGAATTTATGTATTATGAATTCAATCCGATTCAGTCCGAAATGGATCAGATCCAACGCCAAGCAGAATTTGTCGCGCGGGCCTGAGCCCTGCCATCGGATCGAGCAATGCCTTATCGCCGGCAGAGTTTGTCGCGCGGGCCTGAGCCTGTGGCGGATCCAGGATTTGCTTAGGCTAGGGGCTTCAAGCCCGATGGCGGCATATTTTCTCAGTGGCAGGGGCGACATGGTCCAGAGGGCGCCAATATGTAAATTAAACGGGTCAAATATGCATCTTCCTTAACCTGCGCCCCATGGGGAGGGCAAAATCTGTCTCATCCCGGATTTTCTCAATAACTTGAAAACTGTGATAGATATCGACGTGAAACGTTCCGTACCTGATGTTGCATCCATTCTACGTCTTCTCTCAATACGCTATTAAAATTGGTGAAGTTGTTTGGGAGATAATGACGTTTTAGTGACGTCAGGTCATGGCATTTGTGATGGAAGAACGATAAATGTTTGAAAAACCGTAGAAAATCGAGTTGTAAAGCAAATTGCAAATAAAAACGACAAATTAAAGAAACTGGCATTCTCTTTAAAATAGCAATCTCCGTTTTGCATTTTTGTTTAGGTTTTTTACTCCAAAAAATATATAAAAAACTGATTTGTTTAGGAAAATGTCCACAAAATCTAAATTTTCAAGATATTATAAAAACGGAATGTATATTGGATAACGAAGTATGAACGATACCCACGCCAAATTGCAAAGTAAAATATTTATTTTTGACTGACTTATGGCTCCCAAGTATGATTAACTCATGACGTTTTTTTTTTAAATTGCATTGTATGGCTTTTAATTACTAGATACATGCAAATCAATGCCACCACTGTATATATTAGACAAAACTGGTCTAGAAAGATGACTTTTTTATTTATATTAATCAATTTCAAATTTTGACCTTATGCAACCTGACCTTGACCTGAACTTCACCTAAGTGCCATTTTATGGAATTAGGGTGTGAAAATGGCTACTACTATCAAATTATACGTGTAAATTAACCCCTAAAACATGTGTCACATGACTTTCGTAGGCCTTTTGCCAATAGTGATATTGTCTGACCTGCCCTTGATCTTTGCTTACAATCTCAATTTCCCTTATGCGGAAGATGTATTATGCCTGTGAGAGCACTTTGTGCCATAATAGTCGCAATATAAGGCATGAAATGGAAAGCATAGCAAATCAACCCAAATACCTCGATGTTGACCTTTCACCCGACCGTGGCCTGACATGCAACCTTATTTTGAACATTGCACACGCTTTACATGCGTCTCATTGAGAGCTTTCGATTGCCCCCTTGTGCGTCTCGCTGCGGTTATTGGTTCGGAAGATAACGAAGGGCAGAATATTCCCCCCTCCCCCCAGCGGGGCGCGTTCGGCTGAATACCCCAGCGGGGCGCGGGACACTTTTGAAAGTCTGGTGGCATGATCGGAAGGTCCGACTGCGGATCTACGTATACGTATGATTCCCAAGATTCACATGATTTTAGCCCGGAGATCAAGATTCACATGATCTCCGGGCTAACTACATGTAGCCTGGAGAAGCAAAAAATATATTGTCGCAACATCGGGAAACTAAGTTGCATACATGGATAAACAAAGAGCAAAATGTTGTGTTACGACAGTTGAGTCGTTCTTATTGGGTCGCGCCAATCCAAGGGAATTATAAAACGTTTTGAGCGTCGGTCACCGATTTTTACGATATTTGGTCTCAAGGTCGAATCGAACCTCTTGTTTCCCAAAATAAGGTCCATTTTGACCTAACAGGTCTCCTTCAAGGTCAAATTCAATGTCAAATGATGGGGATACGCCCAAAGTTTGCCCCCATCATTATGGGCGCCCCCCATAATGATGGGGGGCGCCCAAAGTTTGCGTCCGATTGCAACACAAATGGTCTCAAACGATGTCCCGTGCCCATTTCCAGGATGACAAGCATTCTTATAGTTGTTCCTCGTGACCTTCAAGGTCAAAGGACGGGGAACGCTGTAGCGCCCAACTTTGGGCGCTAACTTGAAGGTCACGGGGCACAACTCTAAGAATGCTTGTCATTTTGAAAATGGGCACGGAGTATCGTTTGAGACCATTTTTGTCGCGAGTGAACGGTAACTTTGGGCGCTACAGCATTCCCCGTCCTTTGACCCTGAATTTGACATTGAAGGTCACGGGGCTTGACCTTGAAGGTCACGGGGAACAACTCTGAGCATTCTTGTTATCTTGGCACTGGGCACAAGGAATCGTTTGAGACCAATTTGTCGCGATCGGACGGTAACTTTGGGCGCTACAGCGTTCCCCGTCATTTGACCCTGAATTTGACCTTGAAGGTCACGGGTGCAACTCCAAGCATACTTGTAATCCTGGAAATGGTCACGAGGAATCGTTTGAGACAATTTGTGTCGCGATCGGAAGGTAACTTTGAGCACTACAGCGTTCCCCATCCTTTGACCTTGAATTTTACCTTGAATGTCACGGGGAACAACTCTGAGAATACTTGACATCCTAGAACTGGGCACGGGGAATTGTTTTAGGCCATTTGTGTCGCCATTGGACGGTAGCTTTGGGTGCTACAGCGTTACCCGTCCTTTGACCCTGAATTTGACATTGAATGTCACGGGGCTTGACCTTCAAGGTCACGGGGAACAACTCTAAAAATTATTGTCATCTTGGAGCGGGGCACGAGGAATCGTTTGAGACGATTTTGTCGCGATCGAACGGTAACTTTGGGCGCTACAGCGTTCCCCGTCCTTTGACCCTGAATTTGACCTTGAAGATCACGGGACACAACTCTGATTTTTTGGTCGTCCTGGAAATGGGCACGGGGAATCGTTTGAGGTTATTTTTTCCTCGATTGGACGGTAACTTTGGGCGCTACAGCGTTCCATGTCCTTTGACCTTTAAGGTTACGGGGCACAACTCTGCAAATTATTGTCATCCTGGACACGGAGAATCGTTTGAGAGCCTTTTTATCGCGATTGGACTACAACGTTCTCCGTTCTTTGACCCTGAATTTCACATTGAAGGTCACGGGGCTAAAACCTTGAAGGTCACAGGGCACAGCTATGAACATTCTTGTCATCCTGGAACCGGACACGGGGAATCGTTTGAGACCATTGTGTCGCGATCGGACGGTAACTTTGGACGCTACAGCGTTCCCCGTCGTTTGACCTTGAATTTGATCTTGAACCAGTAAGGTCAAAATGGACCTGACTTTTGAAAGCAGGGGGTTCGATTTGACCTTAGGACCAAATCACGTAAAAATCAGTGACCAACGCGAAAAACGTTGCTGTGGAGCTGTGGACATCATGGACATTGGACATTCATCCAAGCTATTTGTAGGCGCCCCGAGTGTGAAAGGTAAAATACGTCGGCACCTTCAACGCTTCGCCAGGTATATTACAAAAAATGTAATGGTTATATCATAGGCCTCTTCGTAGGCACCATCCAGGGCGCTATCGGGGGTGGGGGGGGGGGGGGCACAAACGTGTTATTAGTTTCGAAGGTCACGGGTGCCTGGTTGCCGTCGGAGGGAAGCTGAAGGCGTCAGGGTGCCATCATTCTGAGTGCGCCGGGACACCTTATCGCTTTCGGGCCGGCAAGGTGCCATTCGGGGGCGGTATGATACCTTCCGGGGGCAGCAAGATGCCTTCCGAGGGTGGCAAGGCGTCTTCCGAACTCCGAAGGCGGCATAATGCACTCTGAGGGCAGCAAAATGTCTTCCGAGGGCGGCAAGCTGTTTTCCGAGGGCGACATGATGCTTTCCGAGGGCGGCATTATGCGCTGAGGGCAGCATGATGCCTTCCGAGGGCGGCATAATGCGCTCTGAGGACGGCAAGATGCCTCCTGAGGGCGGCAATATGTCTCCGAGGGCGGCATGATGCCTTCTAAGAGCGGCATAATGCACTCTGAGGGCAGCAGGATGCCTTCCGAGGGCGGCATATTGCATTATGAGGGCGGCATAATGTGCTCTGAGGGCGGCAAGATGCCTTCCGAGGGCCACAAGACATCTTCCGAGGGTGGCATAATGCACTTCGAGGGCGGCAAGATGTTTTCCGAGGTCGGTATGATGTTTTTCTAGGGCAGCATAATGCTTTCTGGACTCTTTGGACGGCATGACTTCGCCGGCAGAATTTTCGCGCTGGCCTGAGCCCCACCATCGGATCGAGCAATGCCTTATCGCCGGCAGAATTTGTCGCGCTGGCCTGAGCCCCACCATCGGATCGAGCAATGCCTTATCACCGGCAGAGTTTGTCGCGCTGGCCTGAGCCTCACCATCGGATCGAGCAATGCCTTATCGCCGGCAGAGTTTGTCGCGCTGGCCTGAGCCTCACCATCGGATCGAGCAATGCCTTATCACCGGCAGAGTTTGTCGCGCTGGCCTGAGCCTCACCATCGGATCGAGCAATGCCTTATCACCGGCATAATTTAGTCAAGAAAGTTGATCACGTCCCAGCACACAGTGCACCCAGACAATTGCTGTAAGCCGACCTTGAATGCGTCTGTTGCCACCGCGCGGTCACAGGGACTATCTCGGTCTGAGACAAAACGGATGCTGATAATTAATGGAATAACCGGTAACCTCATACTAAGTAATAAATAAATTAAGGCCGAAATTGCGAAATTTCGCTGTTGAAGCTTCGTCAGCAATCTGACGAAGCTTCAATAGCGAAATATCCAAGAATACAATTTCGGCGATAATTTATTTATTTACTTACTTAGCATGAGGTTAACGGTTATTTCATTAATTCTCATCATCATGATTAACCTCACACAGAGTTTTCGCCACCTTGATCTACAAAACAGATGCGCCGAAGCAACTAGAACTTAGCGGGCAAGACCGGGGAAAGCCCAAGGCTCTCCCGGCTGAGCTAATAGATTACCTACCTGATGCAACTGAGAAGCACGGAATACATTAGCCATTGCGTCCGCCGAACAGATTGCAATATTAAGCACCAAACCTATGCTATAGCTATCGGTACAACTTCACTTACTAATTGTACAATTCACCCGAGGGGTGAGGATGTTGTGTCTTGAGGAAGGGGTCCCGAGGGGTGAGGATGTTGCGTCATGAGGAAGGGGTCCCGAGGGGTGAGGATGTTGTGTCATGAGGAAGGGGTCCCGAGGGGTGAGGATGTTGTGTCATGAGGAAGGGGTCCCGAGGGGTGAGGATGTTGTGTCATGAGGAAGGGGTCCCGAGGGGTGAGGATGTTGTGTCATGAGGAAGGGGTCCCGAGGGGTGAGGATGTTGTGTCATGAGGAAGGGGTCCCGAGGGCTGAGGATGTTGCGTCATGAGGAAGGGGTCCCGAGGGGTGAGGATGTTGTGTCATGAGGAAGGGGTCCCGAGGGGTGAGGATGTTGCGTCATGAGGAAGGGGTCCCGAGGGGTGAGGATGTTGTGTCATGAGGAAGGGGTCCCGAGGGGTGAGGATGTTGCGTCATGAGGAAGGGGTCCCGAGGGGTGAGGATGTTGTGTCATGAGGAAGGGGTCCCGAGGGGTGAGGATGTTGCGTTATGAGGAACCTGGGACATTTTCTATGCATTTCCCGAAAGTTAATGAACGGTTCAGAAAGGAACGCTGACATATCTACGAGTATAGCACAAGAATCCAGCGATGTCCTGTTATATGACACGCATTCGTAACATTCACAGTTTAGAATGTTACGCTGCCTGCTATATGACACGCATTCGTATTATTCACAGTTTATAATGTTACGCTGTCTGCTATATGACACGCATTCGTATTATCCACAGTTTAGAATGTTACGTTGCCTGCTATATGACACGCATTCGTATCGTCCACAGTTTAGAATGTTACGCTACCTGCTATATGACACGCATTCGTACTATCCACAGTTTATAATGTTACGCTGCCTGCTATATGACACGCATTCGTATCATCCACAGTTTAGAATGTTACGCTACCTGCTATATGACACGCATTCGTATTATCCTCAGTTTTGAATGTTACGCTGCCTGCTATATGACACGCATTCGTATCATCCACAGTTTAGAATGTTACGCTGCCTGATATATGACACACATTCGTATCGTCCACAGTTTAGAATGTTACACTGCCTGCTATATGACACGCATTCGTATCGTCCACAGTTTAGAATGTTACACTTCCTGCTATAAGACACGCATTCGTATTATCCTCAGTTTTGAATGTTACGCTGCCTGCTATATGACACGCATTCGTAGCATCCACAGTTTAGAATGTTACGCTGCCTGCTATATGACACGCATTCGTATCGTCCACAGTTTAGAATGTTACGCTGCCTGCTATATGACACGCATTCGTATTATCCACAGTTTATAATGTTACGCTGCCTGCTATATGACACGCATTCGTATCATCCACAGTTTAGAATGTTACGCTGCCTGCTATATGACACGCATTCGTATTATCCACAGTTTAGAATGTTACGCTACCTGCTATATGACACGCATTCGTATTATTCACAGTTTATAATGTTACGCTGCCTGCTATATGACACGCATTCGTATCATCCACAGTTTAGAATGTTACGCTGCCTGCTATATGACACGCATTCGTATCGTCCACAGTTTAGAATGTTACGCTGTCTGCTATATGACAAGCATTCGTATCGTCCACAGTTTAGAATGTTACGCTGCCTGCTATATGACACGCATTCGTACTATCCACAGTTTAGAATGTTACGCTGCCTGCTATGTGACACGCATTCGTATCATCCACAGTTTAGAATGTTACGCTGCCTGCTATATGACACGTATTCGTATTATCCACAGTTTAGAATGTTACGCTACCTGCTATATGACACGCATTCGTATTATTCACAGTTTATAATGTTACGCTGCCTGCTATATGACACGCATTCGTATTATCCACAGTTTAGAATGTTACGCTGCCTGCTATATGACACGCATTCGTATCGTCCACAGTTTAGAATGTTACGCTGCCTGCTATATGACACGCATTCGTATCGTCCACAGTTTATAATGTTACACTGCCTGCTATATGACACGCATTCGTATTATCCACAGTTTAGAATGTTACGCTGCCTGCTATATGACACGCATTCGTATCATCCACAGTTTAGAATGTTACGATGCCTGCTATATGACACGCATTCGTACTATCCACAGTTTAGAATGTTACGCTGCCTGCTATGTGACACGCATTCGTATTATCCACAGTTTAGAATGTTACGCTACCTGCTATATGACACGCATTCGTATTATCCTCAGTTTTGAATGTTACGCTGCCTGCTATATGACACGCATTCGTAGCATCCACAGTTCAGAATGTTACGCTGCCTGCTATATGACACGCATTCGTAGCATCCACAGTTTAGAATGTTACGCTGTCTGCTATATGACAAGCATTCATATTATCCACAGTTTTGAATGTTACGCTGCCTGCTATATGACACGCATTCGTATTATCCCCAGTTTAGAATGTTACGCTGCCTGCTATATGACACGCATTCGTAGCATCCACAGTTTAGAATGTTACGCTGCCTGCTATATGACACGCATTCGTATTATCCACAGTTTAGAATGTTACGCTGCCTGCTATATGACACGCATTCGTATTATCCACAGTTTTTAATGTTACGCTGCCTGCTATATGACACGCATTCGTATCATCCACAGTTTAGAATGTTACGCTGCCTGCTATATGACACGCATTCGTATCATCCACAGTTTAGAATGTTACGCTGCCTGCTATATGACACGCATTCGTGTTATCCACAGTTTAGAATGTTACGCTGCCTGCTATATGACACGCATTTGTATCATCCACAGTTTAGAATGTTACGCTGCCCGCTATATGACACGCATTCGTATCATCCACAGTTTAGAATGTTACGCTGTCTGCTATATGACACGCATTCGTATCATCCACAGTTTAGAATGTTACGCTGCCTACTATATGACACGCATTCGTTTCATCCACAGTTTATAATGTTACGCTGCCTGCTATATGACACGCATTCGTATCATCCACAGTTTATAATGTTACGCTGCCTGCTATATGACACGCATTTGTTTCATCCACAGTTTAGAATGTTACGCTGCCTGCTATATGACACGCATTCGTATCGTCCACAGTTTAGAATGTTACGCTGCCTGCTATATGACACGCATTCGTATCATCCACAGTTTATAATGTTATGCTGCCTGCTATATGACACGCATTCGTTTCATCCACAGTTTATAATGTTACGCTGCCTGCTATATGACACGCATTCGTATCATCCACAGTTTATAATGTTACGCTGCCTGCTATATGACACGCATTCGTATTATCCACAGTTTATAATGTTATGCTGCCTGCTATATGACACGCATTCGTTTCATCCACAGTTTATAATGTTACGCTGCCTGCTATATGACACGCATTCGTATTATCCACAGTTTATAATGTTACGCTGCCTGCTATAAGACACGCATTCTGATTATCCACAGTTTAGAATGTTACGCTGCCTGCTATATGACATGCATTCGTATTATCCTCAGTTTTGAATGTTACGCTGCCTGCTATATGACACGCATTCGTAGCATCCACAGTTTAGAATGTTTTACGCTGCCTGCTATATGACACGCATTCGTATTATCCTCAGTTTTGACTGTTACGCTGCCTGGTATATGACACGCATTCGTAGCATCCACAGTTTAGAATGTTACGCTGCCCGCTATATGACACGCATTCGTAGCATCCACAGTTTATAATGTTACGCTGCCTGCTATATGACACGCATTCGTATTATCCACAGTTTAGAATGTTACGCTGCCTGCTATATGACACGCATTCGTATCGTCCACAGTTAAGAATGTTACGCTGCCTGCTATATGACACGCATTCGTATCGTCCACAGTTTAGAATGTTACGCTGCCTGCTATATGACACGCATTCGTATCATCCACAGTTTAGAATGTTACGCTGCCTGCTATATGACACGCATTCGTAGCATCCACAGTTTAGAATGTTACGCTGCCTGCTATATGACACGCATTCGTATCGTCCACAGTTTAGAATGTTACGCTGCCTGCTATATGACACGCATTCGTATCATCCACAGTTTAGAATGTTACGCTGCCTGCTATATGACACGCATTCGTAGCATCCACAGTTTAGAATGTTACGCTGCCTGCTATATGACACGCATTCGTATCGTCCACAGTTTAGAATGTTACGCTGCCTGCTATATGACACGCATTCGTATCATCCACAGTTTAGAATGTTACGCTGCCTGCTATATGACACGCATTCGTAGCACCCACAGTTTATAATGTTACGCTGCCTGCTATATGACACGCATTCGTAGCATCCACAGTTTATAATGTTACTCTGCTCAGCGTAACGGCTGACGCAACCTACACTTCTCTCCTCAACTGTACTGTGTCCACCTGCACTGTACAGTGTACTTGAACTGTATCCAGCTGCAATGTAACTGTGCTAAGCTAGATTCATTCATCTTGGGTCCTACGAATAGCCGCCTAGTAGGGGAGACCGGGGTTAGTTGGTGTCAGGGGTAAGTTCAGACAGGGCAGATATTTCACTAATTTGCCAAGAGCACTCAAATCGCTGTTGCACATGTCCACAGATATTATCTACTTTATCACCGAGACTCGTCGTGTTTCGAGGCAGGTGGGATTATTTATCAGCAAAGGTGTGTTTTTGGGTACCTAATTACATTTTCTTCCTCCGCAATATTTTGTTTTATCTTCATGTTCAATAGGAGCCCAGTGAAATCCTTGGGTGGGTGTTAAATATGAATGTTTTGACTTCGATTAAAATCTCACAATCGCTTTTCTCGGTTCATCCCAAATATGTCAGGTGATTTCAAAAGGAGACTACCCCTCCGAGTTGGTTGGGCCAGAGGGGTCCGGGGCGAGTTGGTCCATGGCCCATGTTACCTCGGCCGCTTTCGGTGATGACTCAAGTCACCCCATGGGATTATATATAAGAAGATGCGTTATCTATTGTATTCAAAACCATTCCACATCAGGCGAACAGCCATTATTACGAATGCAATGGGCCTAATCGATAGTTAGGTCGTTCCCACAATTTTCTTAGTCAGTTTTTATTTTGCATAAGTTACCAATGTTTAATGGAAAAAATCGGGAGAAATCATGAAAATACGAGCACATCGATAGCAGCAAAGGAATGCCCCACCCAGTGCCGGGGTGAGATGGACATTCGGCGTAGACTGTTTTAACTGGGTATTATTACACCAAGCAAAAGCACTCATTCCGGCTCAACTTTGTGCTCTTTTATAGAGCGGGGAATAGGCTATCCGACGACATTAAACACGCATGCATATATCTACCCATACACAAACTAGACCGATTTAAGCAAAAACATGCCCAACTAATCCCGGTCTCTCCCCCCCCCCCCCCCCCCTCCCACTGTCATATCATGTCCAGTACATACTATAGTTGTACACAATTTGCTGACGAGGTAACACTACAATACAATAGTTTGCATGAGATAGATTCAATTAAATGTAATTATTTTTGTTTTACCTTTATGTCATTTTCGAAAGATATTGAACTCATTTGGTGAAATTTTGCAACAAAAGGTAGATATTGCTAGAAGTGTGATGTAGTAAAGTGATCATATGTGCATGCTAGAATGACTGTGCCATATATAACAGATAAACAAGCCAGCTCCGCTTGGCTAATACACTGCGCGCGTAAAAGGTACGGAACTAGTGTAATACCATCCAACGGAACTAGTGTAATACCATCCAACGGAACTAGTGTAATACCATCCCAATTACTCTGTACCAAACGATCACGGACTCCACCGATAATTCTGTGGCCCCAGGACGTATAGTATTAACGTGAACCGCAAGCCAAGGCTTCCCGAGGATGCATCAATCACGTTTGACTCTGGAAGTAACGCAGAGCGTAGGCTAGGAAGGAAGCCTCTGGTCTACGGAGCGCCAAGTTAGTGTGATGTAACAGTGTGGACGGGAGATGTCAGAGCAAGGCGTGAGTCGAGGGTGTGAGCACACTACTGATGAGCAGTACATCCGTCGCTCGACGCTGATACGCGATTGTCGCGTGTGTCCTGTGTAAAGAATGACCAAATGTCGTTTTATTCACCGAATCATCCTGCAGTTTTGATAAGGCAAGAACCATGCTTTATGGATAAATGCACTGGCTGAATAACCAATTGAATTTAAAAGCGCATTACAAACATTCCTATTTCAAACAAATTCAAGGATGTGCCTACCGAATTAATGACGTCGATTTTACTACGCCTTTAACATTAAAGGGAATAGTTCACCTGTAACATGGTGTATTGAACTGAGATAGCAGATTTGTAGAGCAGATCGAAAAATGGTTTATGGTGAAATAATTACCTCGTTACGCTAAGTAATTTCGACACAGGACATAAATTAAGATTCGGTTTCGGGGCCCCGAAACTTCGTCGGTATTATGATGTCATATCCGCTGACGTCAGAATTGCGTCACACGCAGATTCTGCGGCAAACTAGCCGTAACCATTAGTAAGTTTTGTCGTAGCCATTGGTAACGATCGTGATTAGCATCGCGTCGATTCAGTGGCTGGGACAGTGGATTACGTTCGTATTTGTATTTAAAAGTAAAGATATATTGTTTTAAATCGTTGTTTCAGCGCCGGGACTCGTCTCTGGTAACGCATCTTATTTTGCGTATTATATGTTACAAGTCCGCCGTTATTGTATGCAATCGCTTCCATATCCAAGTTACCATTTGCATGACGTCATACATTGTAATGAAGTTTTTGAAAGCCGTGAAGGAGAAACGTGAAAATTGCTTATGTTTCCACGGATATCCATCTATCGTCTAAACAAATGTCATATTCGTTTTTTCGGCTCACGATATCCCTTACAACCGAATTTCAAGAAGATTTAAAGGTGACATTTTCCCTTTAAGTAGAATGGTACACAACTAAAAACGGATTGATTTCGGAGACTTCACTTATGCATGGGTTGTTTGCATTCCATCCAATTTCGTGAGCGAGCTGGCGATGATCTTACTATTTGTATTGGTCTTATGCTGGATGAAATGTATCCCAATACCGATCCTCATAAATTATACGCGCTGTTTAAAGGGAATGTTTCACCTTTGTATTGGTTTTTGAACTGATATAGCCATTATCTTCGGCCGTTATTGAAATGTCGAACATATTAAGGTCACTTTCCCCAACACTTACCAGTTTTTAAGCAATTTAATTTATCATTTGCAAAATGGGGTCTAGACTAGTGCCGCCACTGATTGGCTGACAGCTACTTTGCCAGCCAATCCCACTTTGTCAGCCAATCAGCGGCGGTCTATAGCTCAATAATGACGTCATCATCCCAAATTAAAAAACTTAATTTGTATACAGTTAAGTGACTTTTCGAGAGAGAAAAATATCACCATCGTTTTCAGCAGCACTTACTTCATAATTTCGACTACAACCAGCGTATATTTGACAACTTTCAGCTTGCAGCCCGTTCCGAATGTCTATCTATCTATCTATCTATCTATCTATCTATCTATCTATCTATCTATCTATCTATCTATCTATCTATCTGTCTGTCTGTCTGTCTGTCTGTCTGTCTGTCTGTCTGTCTGTCTGTCTGTCTGTCTGTCTGTCTGTCTGTCTGTCTGTCTGTCTGTCTGTCTGTCTGTCTGTCTGTCTGTCTGTCTGTCTGTCTGTCTGTCTGTCTGTCTGTCTGTCTGTCTGTCTGTCTGTCTGTCTGTCTGTCTGTCTGTCTGTCTGTCTGTCTGTCTGTCTGTCTGTCTGTCTGTCTGTCTGTCTGTCTGTCTGTCTGTCTGTCTGTCTGTCTGTCTGTCTGTCTGTCTGTCTGTCTGTCTGTCTGTCTGTCTGTCTGTCTGTCTGTCTGTCTGTCTGTCTGTCTGTCTGTCTGTCTGTCTGTCTGTCTGTCTGTCTGTCTGTCTGTCTGTCTGTCTGTCTGTCTGTCTGTCTGTCTGTCTGTCTGTCTGTCTGTCTGTCTGTCTGTCTGTCTGTCTGTCTGTCTGTCTGTCTGTCTGTCTGTCTGTCTGTCTGTCTGTCTGTCTGTCTGTCTGTCTGTCTGTCTGTCTGTCTGTCTGTCTGTCTGTCTGTCTGTCTGTCTGTCTGTCTGTCTGTCTGTCTGTCTGTCTGTCTGTCTGTCTGTCTGTCTGTCTGTCTGTCTGTCTGTCTGTCTGTCTGTCTGTCTGTCTGTCTGTCTGTCTGTCTGTCTGTCTGTCTGTCTGTCTGTCTGTCTGTCTGTCTGTCTGTCTGTCTGTCTGTCTGTCTGTCTGTCTGTCTGTCTGTCTGTCTGTCTGTCTGTCTGTCTGTCTGTCTGTCTGTCTGTCTGTCTGTCTGTCTGTCTGTCTGTCTGTCTGTCTGTCTGTCTGTCTGTCTGTCTGTCTGTCTGTCTGTCTGTCTGTCTGTCTGTCTGTCTGTCTGTCTGTCTGTCTGTCTGTCTGTCTGTCTGTCTGTCTGTCTGTCTGTCTGTCTGTCTGTCTGTCTGTCTGTCTGTCTGTCTGTCTGTCTGTCTGTCTGTCTGTCTGTCTGTCTGTCTGTCTGTCTGTCTGTCTGTCTGTCTGTCTGTCTGTCTGTCTGTCTGTCTGTCTGTCTGTCTGTCTGTCTGTCTGTATGTCTGTCTGTCTGTCTGTCTGTCTGTCTGTCTGTCTGTCTGTCTGTCTGTCTGTCTGTCTGTCTGTCTGTCTGTCTGTCTGTCTGTCTGTCTGTCTGTCTGTCTGTCTGTCTGTCTGTCTGTCTGTCTGTCTGTCTGTCTGTCTGTCTGTCTGTCTGTCTGTCTGTCTGTCTGTCTGTCTGTCTGTCTGTCTGTCTGTCTGTCTGTCTGTCTGTCTGTCTGTCTGTCTGTCTGTCTGTCTGTCTGTCTGTCTGTCTGTCTGTCTGTCTGTCTGTCTGTCTGTCTGTCTGTCTGTCTGTCTGTCTGTCTGTCTGTCTGTCTGTCTGTCTGTCTGTCTGTCTGTCTGTCTGTCTGTCTGTCTGTCTGTCTGTCTGTCTGTCTGTCTGTCTGTCTGTCTGTCTGTCTGTCTGTCTGTCTGTCTGTCTGTCTGTCTGTCTGTCTGTCTGTCTGTCTGTCTGTCTGTCTGTCTGTCTGTCTGTCTGTCTGTCTGTCTGTCTGTCTGTCTGTCTGTCTGTCTGTCTGTCTGTCTGTCTGTCTGTCTGTCTGTCTGTCTGTCTGTCTGTCTGTCTGTCTGTCTGTCTGTCTGTCTGTCTGTCTGTCTGTCTGTCTGTCTGTCTGTCTGTCTGTCTGTCTGTCTGTCTGTCTGTCTGTCTGTCTGTCTGTCTGTCTGTCTGTCTGTCTGTCTGTCTGTCTGTCTGTCTGTCTGTCTGTCTGTCTGTCTGTCTGTCTGTCTGTCTGTCTGTCTGTCTGTCTGTCTGTCTGTCTGTCTGTCTGTCTGTCTGTCTGTCTGTCTGTCTGTCTGTCTGTCTGTCTGTCTGTCTGTCTGTCTGTCTGTCTGTCTGTCTGTCTGTCTGTCTGTCTGTCTGTCTGTCTGTCTGTCTGTCTGTCTGTCGGTCTGTCCGTCTGTCCGTCTGTCCGTCTGTCCGTCTGTCGTCTGTCCGTCTGTCCGTCTGTCCGTCTGTCCGTCTGTCCGTCTGTCCGTCTGCCCGTCTGTCCGTCTGTCCGTCTGTTCGTCTGTCCGTCTGTCCGTCTGTCCGTCTGTCCGTCTGTCCGTCTGTCCGTCTGTCCGTCTGTCCGTCTGTCCGTCTGTCCGTCTGTCCGTCTGTCCGTCTGTCCGTCTGTCCGTCTGTCCGTCTGTCCGTCCGTCCGTCCGTCGTCCGTCCGTCCGTCCGTCCGTCCGTCCGTCCGTCCGTCCGTCCGTCCGTCCGTCCGTCCGTCCGTCCGTCCGTCCGTCCGTCCGTCCGTCCGTCCGTCCGTCCGTCCGTCCGTCGTCCGTCCGTCCGTCCGTCCGTCCGTCCGTCCGTCCGTCCGTCCGTCCGTCCGTCCGTCCGTCCGTCCGTCCGTCCGTCCGTCCGTCCGTCCGTCCGTCCGTCCGTCCGTCCGTCCGTCCGTCCGTCCGTCCGTCCGTCCGTCCGTCCGTCCGTCCGTCCGTCCGTCCGTCCGTCCGTCCGTCCGTCCGTCCGTCCGTCCGTCCGTCCGTCCGTCCGTCCGTCCGTCCGTCCGTCCGTCCGTCCGTCCGTCCGTCCGTCCGTCCGTCCGTCCGTTTCATTAACCTAGGGTCATGAAATTTGCACAAAACAGAGTTCCCACAGGACCTCCCTACACTACAAATTTCGTTATTGTAGCTCTTTTGGGAGCTGAGATGTTAAGGGGTGGCGGAAGTGTGTAATTCTCAGAGGCCCTCCAGGGCGAGTGTTAACACGTAACACACATAACACGCAGGAAATGGGCAACACAAAAATGTTGATGACTTCAGATAAGCATATATATATATATATAAGTATATCTACTGTATATACTCTACTTATCAGCGAGTGGGGAAGCTGTACGGGGGAGCAAAAGAAGCGTGTCCAGAAAGCCATCAACTTCGGTGCTCGGATTGTGACTGGCTTGGTCCGAAGAGAACACGTGGCCCCAGTGCTTCTAGAGCCGGGATGGGGACACATGCTGAATGAACATGATATCTTGATAGTGCGCCGCCTTCTGACAGCGTCAGATGCGTCGGAGATTCTGCGGATGCAATTCGTCTCTCGCTCTGCACAGTCCAGTCGCAGTACTCGAGCGACCGAGAGTGGCCAGCTGCAATTCGTCTCTCGCTCTGCACAGTCCAATCGCAGTACTCGAGCGACCGAGAGTGGCCAGCTGCAGCTGCCACGTGTACGGACTGAGTTCGCGAGACGCAGTTTTCTCTGTAGAGCGACCAGGACCTGGAACAGAGAGCTGATCTGAGGCATGTGTGGGTAGCTGCGTAGGGTTGGCCGGTGGATGCCTATTATTAGCCAGACGTGCGATGCGTATGCTGTATGATTGTGTCATGTCGTTTGTCATTTTTGCGTCGGGTCGATCGAGACACACGTGCACCTTAGTCTTTTAATCAATGTTGGATTACAGTCGAGCATTTTGGTGTTTGTGTTCAGTGTATGACCTAGCGTGTTTTGTATGTATATTGACGTGGATACCATACCATTCACTTTGTGGAGATTCTGAATACATCATCTATCTATCTATCTATATATCTATATATCTATATATCTATATATCTATCTATCTATCTATCTATCTATCTATCTATCTATCTATCTATCTATCTATCTATCTATCTATCTATCTATCTATCTATCTATCTATCTATCTATCTATCTAT
>JAXIVJ010011336.1:0-43903 GCA_036785665.1 Chirona hameri
AAAAAAATCACAAATATACACAATTTTGACATTTCTCAAAAATGAAAAACTAACAACACCATGTTGCCGAATGACTCTTATGCATTTTAATGATACATTCATACCACATCTATATTGCGCATAAATTCCCGGCGATATGGGCTCACAAAGATTGATCTGCAACATGACCCTGAAACAATGCCTAAGGCGATCTCTGTAACCGCTGCTTGGATTGTGGTAAAACTTTCACGGCTCGTTTCAGCGCCCAAGATAACCCCATATGCCAATTTTGGTAAAATGTGGTGATATGAGGGTGTCACCCTGGATCGATTTGTCGTGGAAAACTCCTATGGGCAACGAGCGCCTGTCCAGACTAGACGGACACTGTCTAGACATGCCGGGCAATTAGACTCTGTAGATATTATGTAAGAGACGGAAGTTGTCTGCAAAATGAACTACCGTCGGTATGAAATTAAAAACAGAGATGAACAAAGACAAGAGCTTGCAATGTCATGTCTTATCGGCTCACGCTTGTGCAATAAGGAAGGTTTTCTTTCCTCCCACTGTGAGTGTCCAAAGTGCGTGTTTGGAATCATCAACCAAGTTAAGGAGGAGGCTTAACTTGATTGAAGTTACTTAGGGAGACATAAGTCAGTCAAAAATATAGATATTGCTTCTTCTTTTTTTTCTCTCTTTTTTTTTTGGGGGGGGGGCATCGTCCGTACTTAGTTCTCCAATATATCTTCCGGTTTTTGACTATATTTGAAAATGTTGATTTTGTGAGGAAAAAAAAATTCGGGAACAGTTTCCATAAAATATTTTTTTAAAGCATTAAAAAAATCGGACGATATATTGGAGAACTAAGTATGGACGATGCCCCCCCCCCCCCCCAAAAAAAAAGAAGCAATATCTATATTTTTGTCTAACTTATGTCTCCCTAAGTACTATCCACCTCCTTAACCCGCGACTTACTGGGGGGGGGGGCTATTTTTTGCCCCCCCCCCCCTTCCCATTGTTTTGTAATAACTCCTAAATCAACACTAGTATCGTCACCAAACTTGCAGTGCCTTCTCTCACATCAGTTCTACACATGTTTGCTAAAGGAAAAAAAACTAATATTATAATAGGTCAACCGGGAATGACGTCAGAGTGACGTCATGTTCTTCGGTTTTTGTTGAAAAATAATGGTTTGCGGAAAACGCTGTCAAATGTACAATGTTTGAGATAAATTCAATTATCTTAAATCACATTACTGACAATAGACCGGGCCATCGAACTGCTATCTCGGATTTTTGTTTTTTTTGTATTACAAATTTTGAAAAATCCAAATACCTTTTTTTAAATCAACAAAAATCAGAAGTATCCAAAAACCAGAATATATGTGATCGAGACGTGTTCGGTGAATATGTGTACCAAATTTGAAGTTGATATCTTCAAAAATGACTGACTTATGACCTTTAAATGACAAAAATCGACCACCTCTCACAGCATTACTATGCATAAAAAATGCATTTCCGTTTTTGCTTTTTACTTCTATTTATATGGAACAAACAATGTTCTAAGGTCATTTTTCGCGTTCTAGACGAAAAACAAACCCATAAACATGTGTTACAACGCCTAATGACCGTAATCTGCAGTTTAACCTCGTGACCTCGAATGACCTAGACCTGACCCAAGGTCATAAACAGCTTATAATAGTACCTAGAAGTGTCAGACACACGAATCATACCGATTTATCGACTGCTTATGCGTTTAATATCGCAATTTTCCGCGACCATTCCATCCATCGAGACCTTTTGACACGGTCAAACATTTTGTACTTGACCTGACCTGTGACGTCATCGGTGACCCCGAGGTTAACAATATTATGTTTCCCTCGATAAATTTCCCAGGGCTATCGAATGCCGTTTGAATTTTTACAATCGGTCTGGTAGTTCCGGAGATCCGAGAGAGGGGCAAAAAATAGCCCCCCTCCCCCAGTAAGTCGCGTTATGGAATATACCCCAGTAACTCGCGGGTTAACTTGGTTGATGATTCCTAACACGCGTCCGGCGTAACACTCATTCATACGCTCCCAGCATGGCCACACAAACTGGCTACGCGGCCGAAACGGCGGCCCACTTTTTGTGCCGCTGCTCTGGGGTCGGTGAGTGGTCGGGTGGCGGTCCGCCCAGCCAATCTGGTCTCAGCGCGAGGGAGGCGGGGTCTCTCTGCCGCACCCGATCGCTCCCCCGGCCGCCACACGCACAATCTGCGTACGGCCAGCCAATGGGAGCCGAGTGCGCGTGGACCGCCGCCAATCGCAGGGACGGCACGGCGCCGGCGGCGGGGACCGACCTCGACTATCTGTGGCGCAGCGCCACTGGCGCAGCACCGAGGCGAACCCCTTCACTCGACTACGTCGGGTAGAATTGCTTTCTGGATGTTTGTTAATGGAAGGCACAAAAAGAGGTTGCGGTTCGCTGTTCACTTCCATTCAGTGAATATGGGTTTAACCTGAAGTAATTTTCAGATGATGATTGGGAACACTACGAAACATGTGCATGGACACCAGGTTCGGACCCATAATCCAAAAAGATGTCTCCACATAATCCAATGACGGATTCAGATAAATCTGACCAGGATCTGACAACAAAATGAAATTGTGGATCTTGGATCCCAGTGTGGATTTCTCGATAAAATTTAGTAATGGATCTTAGACCCCACAGGATCCTATGACTATAACAATGAATATATGGCTCCGAAAAGAAAGAAAACTGAAGATATGGCAAGCGATAATTACTTCGACAGGGACCCACATAAATATTATGCCATAACTATAATATTTCCTTACCTATTTTAGCAACAGATATACGATTATACAATTAACATATTCATATGATATACAATTAATTATAAGTGTTCTAAATATTTGAAATCACAGGACAGAAGGGTGGATCCAGGGGGAAAAGGGGCCACGGCCCCCCAAAGGTCCTGAAACCGTGATTTGGCCCCCCAAACGGCCGGACGTACAGTGGCGGACGGCTGACGGCCCGCTCACCCCCCCCCCCCCCCCCCTCCCGGGCAGCAACTTTTCGCTGACGGCTGACGGCTGACGGCCCACGTCCACTCCCCCCGCTCAACAACTTTTCGTGGAAATATGCCACTGGATTTGGCCCCTCCAAAACCCACGGCCCAAGTCCCAAAACCCAAGTCCCTCCTTGACAGGCTACAGTCTACACACATATTTTTAGATGGATTCGGTGGACCTCTTTGCAAACAATTTTAGGCAGATCTGGGATCCCAGCGGATCCCTCGACAAATTTTAAAGGGGGATCTATGATCTCAGTGGATTCCTCAACACATGTTACAGGCGGATCTATGATCCTATTGAATTTGGGATCCATATCCTGGGTATCGAATCCCCAAATCCGTTTTTGGGATCCGCACACATGTCAACAGTACTAGGCATTTTATAAATTTCACGAGAACATCTATATTAACCATCTACTCCTCAACTATTGCCCCGTTGTATGGGCTACCAGCAGCAGGATGCACAGGAATTCCTCAGGTGCCTGCTGGAGGGTCTGCACAGGGATGTAAATCACGTCACCAGCCTGCCAAAGCCCATCACTACCGACATCGACGATAGCCTCAGCACCAGTCAGAAGTCAGCTGAGGCCTGGAAGCGCTCCCTGCGTCTGGATAACTCAAAGTTAGTTGATCTGTTTGTCGGCCAGCTCAAGTCGACGCTGCTATGCACAGTGTGCGGCCACGCGTCCGTCACGTTCGACCCGTTCTGGGATTTGAGCCTGCCGATCCCGGCCAAGACTGGCCAGGTGCAACTGCAGGCCTGTTTTGACCTCTTCATCAGGGAAGAGGTGCTCGACGGACACGAGAAGCCGACGCGCTCCAAGTGCCAGCAGCGGCAACAGAGCACCAAGAACTTTTCAATCCAGACATTCCCGCGCATCCTAGTGGTGCACCTGAAACGTTTCTCGCCGCAGGAGAGATCCCACGGCAAACTCAACACCGCCGTGGACATTCTGGTGACCGGGCTGGACCTGTCGCCATACTCGGCTGACCAGACGCTCATCAGGTACAACCTGTACGGTGTGGTCAACCACTCCGGCACGCTGGTCTCCGGCCACTACATAGCCTACTGCAAACACCCGCACACGGCCGAGTGGTACGAGTACAACGACTCACGAGTGCGTCTGGCCAATCAGCACAGTGTCACCAGCTGCCAGGCATACGTGCTCTTTTTCGAGCTGGCCGGCACTTCCCACATTGGCTGCTTCGGTGGGCGAAGCCCGCATCAACCCGGCCTCATGTCAAGTGAACCTGCTGCAAAACGTGACGAAGATGCAGATGGCGCTGACGGCGCGGCTGGACACCATAAAACAGCGTGTGGAGGCGCTGGAGAAGGTGGCCGAGCTGGAGCCGGGCTGGGCGCCATGCCGAAGGTGGCCGAGCTGGGCACCATGTCTGCCGAGCGGCCGCTGGCCAGCGGCGGCGGAGGCAGAATGTGGTCAGAGCAGCAGGCTCAGAGGGGACCGACTCGCCCTGCGCAGCCAACCCCCTGTCGCCGCCGTCCGGAGAGGTCACCGAGGGGGATGGCAGTCCAGCGAAACTGTGGAGGCCGCATGTGGACTGAGGGGGGGGGGAGTGTCATGGAGGGGAGGGGGTATAGATAACATCGTGAACCCGTGTGATGGAGCTATATTGTATTTGTATTGCAGCTGAAGCATATTCTCATGTGAAAATATACTCCTCAACCATATTGAGTTTTGTGGCAGGCTGTCATTGTTGTGCTATACTATGTGCTATACTATACTATGTATTGAGTGTTATACTATTGAGTGCTATACTATACGTAAGGAGTTAAATATTAGCCATTTTTGCAGATTACATTTACCGAATGTTTTGCAGAAACGTACTTTGGGTAAAGAAAGGAAATGATATGATCAGTAGTGCTTCTTTTACCGATCATTTATTTCAGCCTTCCTTGTTGTCCATTGTCAGGTGCATTTCCAAAGCAAAATGGTGCATCGAAGTAGGTGTTAAAGGAAATAGTTTACCTTCAACATGGGTTTTGAACTGAGATGGCAGTTTTGTAGCCCGTGTTGGGAAACTGCAAGTTTTCTTGACTGAAAAGACTCTCCAGCTGAATATATTTGATTTTTTGTTTGGCGAAGGAATGCGGTGCTGACGAAAGAATGCGGTGCTGTCGGTATCCCGGGCAGAGACTATACCATCAGCCAATCAGCTTGCAGCTGGTGCTAGCAAGCGATCCGCCGGCCGCCGGTTGGCACTTCTCTAATGCGAGTCTATCCTTACGCGACTACTTTCGAATCTGATTGGCTGTGCTATTTTTGTTCATTCGCATGACGTCTGGACTCTGGACCCTGACCCAGAGAGTATGTATATAGTTTTGATAAGATGAATAATGTACTACCTTCTATCCTGAATCGACGCGATGTATGGCCATTTTTGACAATATAAAAACATATATTGTATTTCAAAATATAATCAAATCGTGTTTGGAAAAAATGTTCCAACGTGAACTATTTCCTTTAAGCATACGAAATCTTACAACGAAGAAAATCTACCATTTCTTAACTTTGAGTACACGTCTCAAAAATAAGAATAGACAACCGATAACATGGAAGTTTTTCATGTCAATATTAAATACAATTGATTTCGAATACGTATTGCAATGAATACCAAGTAATCGATATGAGATCTCCTTACCCCAATGTTCAAGGGACAAGACGATGGGGCTCATAACTCATTGACACCAAATTTGTAAGAATTACGGAAGTTTTCCCACACACAAATTTGTTTGAAGGTTGCAACTTGTAAGCATGAATGTGAATGCGTAAGCTATTTACTGACGAAGTTATTGTTCATGAGAGTGTTTAGAATAAATGGGGTCGCATTGTAACAAGGGATATCAGGAAATAAAATGTATGGGAAAACAAACAAAATGGGACGAGGATCGCCACTTGTTCAGGGTCCAGGCTTACCATCAGCTGGCCTTGGGGTCTCCGGTCTCTGTGAATGGCTTTGCACTGGAGGAAAAACTCTTGTTTTTTTTACCACATGCCGAGATATCCTTTCAACATTAGCACGTGCTTTTGGGAAAAGCCTTCGGCCCGCTGCGGTTAAAGGTATTTGGGAAACGATTTTGACCTAGGTCATTTTGATTTTCCCAGACAATTGTATAACAGAATATTGAGAGCGGATGAGAACAGAAGCGCATACGACATTATGCCATAGCAGAGTATTGTTGAACACATTTTCAGACTCTGGCGCTGTTGATAAAAAAGCGCCAGAGATATATGGACATATATCTCTTTCTATAAAAATGCAGGTGGGTCATTGCGAATTTATAGTCTTCTCTGCTGGAGTATCGTCTTCATCTCCGGATACGTTAAAGCCTAAATATGGAGGAAAGAATGGCCTTTCAATTTGACCATCCTCCTCCATGCTTTATGACTTACTTTACACTTGAATTAGCCTTTATTTATGTTGTTGCGGAACGTTAGCGGCATGCGGGTAAATAGCTTCCCACCCTTGTGCTCAAGGTAACTTAATAACTAGGTAGCGTGGGTTTGCCGCTTCAACACAGGAGCAATGGGTGCATGGTTTGACAACTAAGTAAAAACATTCTCCTAAACCAGACATATTTTGCATAAGCATTATATACCATTGGTAATTAATTTAATTATAAAACGTTTCAAACAATTGGACATTTGCATAAACATCCAATAAGAAATTCATGTTTGCGGTAATTAGATGAGGCGGCAATGCCCTTATACATTAAGGTTCCTGTTAACCACATGCGACCAAACCGCCGCAGCTGACGCTATTGCAATTAGATGAAGCGGCAATGTACTTATACATTGAGGTTCCTGTTAACTTCATGTCAGTAGAATTAACCAAACCCGCAGCAGACGCTGTTGTAATTGGGTGCGGACGTCATTGGGGTTCCTGTTAACTCTTTGCTATTCGGTATCTCCGGAATCTGAGGACCAAACATCAGCTGGCACGATTTTCTTTTGATGCCTCAAACCCGCACCCCCCTGCTTGTGCTTGGCAAATTATGCGATATTCACCTCTTTTTTTGCTTCGTACCTCGGGCCTACCGGCCCTCGGTCCTCCGCATAAAACTTCGGTGAATATTGCATAATTTCCCAGCACCGGGCGGGAATATATATTATCTGTTATGGCATTAATACAAAAAAAATATATCATTCAAATTAGTATGTAACTAAACAATAATCTTGTGCTTTGTAACAGATCACACCACTGGATAGTTGCGACTCTCCTGGCCCTCCTTCAACGCGACTCATGCGCGACTGGCCCGCACCGGTTCACCCGACCCGTTGTTGGTCACGTGACCCTCGCCTGAGGGCATGTCGGCGCGCAGCCGGCGCCCGGCCCGGTCTAGAACGCGTGGCTGAGCAGGCGAGCGGAGAAGGAGGATTAAAGCCGGTGATAGGATTTTGATTGTTGATGATTTGAGTGTGTCTGTGTGTATATATTAGTGGTGTAAGATTCGGAAATGTTCCCAATCAAGTCCGATCCAAAGTCCGATCCAATATGACGATGTTGATCGAAAAGTGTCCGATGAGTCCAAGAGTCCGAAAATAGTCCAATTTTGAAAACATCCTATACATAACAATTAGTGGTGTTTTTACTTTATATGATGTCCACAATTACTATCACATCATTTTTCATTCAATTTCACATTTAAATACATCAATCATACCACACGTTGTTAGAAAACATCAGAGGATCATGAATCCTCCAATGAACTGCCTGTAAGGTGAAAAGACATGTAAGGTAGGAAAATGCGTGAATTGTGATCATATGCCTTGACCAAAAATTGTCCAAAACATCTGTGGCGGACCGACCGAAGTCCAAATAGGAATCGGACTATTTTTGGACGTCCAAAAATTTGGACTCCGATTTACATCACTAGTATCCGGAATCTGAGGACCGCCCCTGTAGCTCAGTGGGAGAGCGCTGGACTTCTGATCTTTCCCGGTAGTGGCAGCCCGGGTTCGAGTCGCTTCGGCGCTCGCTATTTGCTCCTGTCTGGGATGGCCTGCGGCCGGTGGCAGCGGTCGCACTCAAGGTCAGGTGACGTCAGTGAGCGGGGCGGACCGTGTCCAGGTATGTCGGGCACGTAAAACTTTCGTCTCTAAATTCTGTCGGACGCCAGGAATTGCGCGATCGGGTGGTGGGGTCAGGACCTGCGCAACAAGCTATGCTTAGCGTGGATCCTGACCTCGGAAATCCATCCATTCAAAAACATTCGGACTAAATTTATAAAAAAGAGTATATTGGGTGTATAATAATGGGAAAAAATCTTAAATTGTTTAATTTTTCCAAGTTCAAGCACCGCGGGAAGTGATGTGTTGTATCTTACCTAACACTATCTTACCTTACCTACTAGTGATGCAAGGTAGGTCGATAACCGATCAAGAGAGGGCTCAGCCTTCACGGGGCAATGGCGCAGCGCTGTCACGTAAGCTATCTCTCCTGGATCCTGTCTTAGCATTGAGCCGGAAGCAAAATTAAACGTTAAACTGTAAATTTATAATTGGTTATGATGGGTTTAGGGTATATATAACAAATTCTGTTCAATATTGTAGATTCTCTCAATCTTAAATTATAAATTCAAACCAATAGGTCAGAACTACGTAAACATTTTTATTTGATACACAATTGTTCATAATTCCCCCTAAACATGGTTTGTTGAGCAGCTGTCGAGGCAGATACGATAAATTGGATAGAAAAAAATCCAGTTTGAATATGACATTTCTAGAAGTTCAGTCAACACTATAAAGGTCACAAAACCTAATGACGGATGAAGTTACTTTACAGGGTGTTCATAATGAATGTCAATTTTAAATTTAATATTATTTACAGATAAAATGTTTTATTTGTGTATTTGTTGGACCAATTAATGCCCATTTGTACTACTACACACCAAAACATCTGGACATTTGTATTTTTGTGGTGGAATTTTCCCTATCTAGCAAAACGGCTCCACAACAGCACGCCAAAGTTCAATGCGCTTTACGCCCTCTGCAATGGAGATGGCGCATGACCCGGGTCGCTTCTTCGGGGTCTTCGTAGTCAGCCAAGTGTCAACTCCTGCCCAGCTTTCTGCCGGTCCAGGTTTAACAAGATGCCTTTCTTAGCTCCGCCAGGGTCACGGACAACAAAACCTGTAGCCTGCTGTGAACGGCAGACCGCTTGGGAGATGAGTTGGGACCCTAATTTTCGGCGATAACTTCGAATGTATCAACTGGCATGAGCGAATTTCTTGCAATGGATGTTTCAGGCCCTGCGCTAATTTTTATTCTAAAGGTTGGTCAGTGTCAAACCAAAATGTAGGGCACTTTCTAGTCACTCGTAATGTTAAAGATAATGCAAGCTCGGATAGCCTGGTAGCTCTGTAGTTCCGCCCTCGTCTCCGCCCACCACTCGCAACCGACCGGTCACGGGTCGGACAGCGCCGGTTCAAGGTCAGTCAGGGCGGAGCTAAGCTCTGACGTCAGAGCATGGCTCCTCCCTTTCACAATAGCCTCTATCCACCGATTGAATTCCCTGCGCGAGTTTTAACATTACGAGTGAATGGCAAGCTCCCTAAATTTTCGTTTGACATTAAAGGGAGTGTGCCTACTCACATCACTTATTTGGAGTTATTGACACTGGTCTATAGAACACAATTTTCTGAATTGAACCATTACTTCATTTCTCCAGATTCACCCTAGTTGCTGAGATATTCAAAGACTCCAGGAATTTGCTTGGGAGCAAAAAGTTATCGGGTAGACTCCAGATGGCTTCCCACTACTAAAAGCACTGCAACTATCGATTATACCGCTAGCATATCGTTATCACCGGCCAATAGCAATTCGAACAAACAGCTCGTGCGCGCTGATAGCAGCTGCCGAACAACAGAACCTGGGCGGCCATCATGCTTTTCGACGGTTTGTTTACATTGAACCAGACTGGTTATTAATTTGTATGCGATGTTCGGGCTTGCACTAAGAGCTGGCGTTTTCGCAGCAAATGGCCGCCAGGGACCGCTAGTGAGCCATGGTGTTTACTCTGGCTCACTAGCGGTCCCTGGCGTCCCGAAGCTGCTAAAACTCCAGCTTTTAGTGCGAGCTATCTCGGTCGTATCTTTGGTAGTTGTGTTATCGTGGTTTTAGTTTGGTAATTGGTATTGTCCTTCCAGTAACTTGACAATCCTGGCTGATGCGTTGACAAATCTTCAAACGAACGATAACGGTCATTTGTGGAAATGCCGAATCAGTGCTCAAGGCAATAGATAAGATACCAGAAATGTACTTATAAACAATGTCGCTGCTGTATAAACAAAAATCGTGCATATGACTACGAAGAAGCATCTCGATCGCTGCACCGCCCACCGGTACGTGTTGACATACGGTTTTGACTGATAGTAGTTTGAATAAAAATAATTATTGAACACCAAAGCCTTTTGGCTATTATAATGTATTTTAAATATTAGGTCAAGGTAAGTCGGTATTCGTCATTGGCATAGGCCGTCTTCAGGTTATTCAGTAACCTGATTCAAATTCTTAACACAATAAATATGAAAAATAAATGGTTCATAATTTAAAAATGTTTGGTAGGTATTTTTAAGTCTATTTTCCAATTAATTAGTAACATTAACATGAGAAATAGACAACTGCAACTAATCAGATTTGTAACCTGAAAATAGACTATGATTGAAACTCTGGTATTAGTTCAGTAATTCACCTCCCCAGTTTATGGTGTTCTTGAGGTCCTTAATAGTAGAAGAGTAGTCTGCTGACTAATATTATGACATACTGAACAGTGGGTTATCTTTCTTGTAGAGGTTGATTTTCCATTGGGTCTGCAGTGCTTGAATATTTTTATCTTTGCACTTTGCTGAGATGCAAAGATAAAAAGGTTTAACACACATTCAATGATAAAGTGAACTAATGTGTTATCTTTGCATCCCTCTTGAGATAAGGTCATGTGAGTTCCGACTAAAAATCAAGTACTGAACTGAACTAGACTGAATCAACCTCTACTTAAAAAAATATGGAATTCTTCATGTCTGCCTTGTGGAAGATAAAAAATATTTCTGTGTGTTCCTGAAAAACCTCGCTCCTTCATTGCTCGGTTTTTTCAGTTGCACGCTTGGAAAATATATTATCTTCCGCTCGGAGCCATGAAGAATCCTCTATACTGTCTGTCTACAAGATGGTCTGGGGTGGGGTCCAGGGGGCGATGCCCACTCAGTGGGTTCCACAGCACAGCGAGCGAATGCGAGCGGAGCGTTCTAAACATGGGTCCCTATGACCGTAATTGCTGTAAAGATTAGGTCAGGTTTGATTATGTATAGTTTTTGGTGACATAGTTTTTGTATTACTGGTACGCTTTTCTGTCTGTCGTAATAATACTCTCTTTCTTTGGTATGGACCTCAAGAACACCATTAACTGAGGTGAATTACTGAACTAAAATCTGAAACTGAACAGAAACTTGTCCCTTATGTCATTAGTGTAATTATGGCATTGTCATGTTGTGTTATCATTAGTGTAACGCTTCAGTTTTATAATTATTTTTGCCTCAACGCTCATCTTCAAAAGAGAGCTATTAGATATTATAATTGTTTTGTAATGGTTATTTTTGATAGATCACTAAATAAATATATTGAATTATTTTTGACTTTTGAAGACAAAAAAAACTCGCTCCTCCATGATTATGGGTTTCATGCTCAGTCCAGACTGGTTACTGATTTAACTTTTTTGGCACGATTCAATCACAATTCATTTTGGAACCTGAATGATTAAATCACTGTTCAATTCATGAAACAGTTTTTTTGTGAATTGATTAAATCAATGCATCAAAAAATGTGCATTTATATATGTTCTGTATTTCAGGGTGCCAGGGCAGACAGCCAGCTGTTGGCTGCCTCGATGGCAGCATGCAGATTGAAGGAGGCAATGTGTGTGTGCTTCAGACACTTTGCGGCTATGATCATGAGTCAGGCTCACATGTTAAGTTGAAGAAGTCTGCCATCCCATCACTGGTACGTGTTGATCCTTACCGTTTGTGTATTAAAGTAGGTGCTTAACTTTGATAAACTTTGCCTTGTGAAGGAATACACATATTTTGGAGCACCAATTTCTTTGAAAATCATTCGTAACAGGCATTTGGCCATTTGGGCCAAATTTAGTTTACACTTTATTGATTAGCATCAGGGGCGGATCCAGGGGGCAATGGGACACATGCCCCACAAAAGTCTGAGGAGGGCCCCCTCTGTGGACAGTTGGACCGACTGCAGGCCCTTTCAGACTGGCAAAAATGCTTGGGAGCCCCTTGCAGCTCATGGGCCCTTTGACGTCTGATGTGCCACCGCCCCCACCCCCATTTTCTTTCCTGGATCCGCCGCTGACTAGCATGAGAGGTTTGCCAGTGTTGTATGCAAGTGTGTTGGTGAGAAGCAGGCACGTAGCCAGGATTTCGTCCAGGGGGGGGGGGGGGGGGGGGGGGACGGCGCCTCGAAAGGGCCCCTTCCCGAGCGTTGAAAGGGCCCCTTCCTAAACGTTGAAAGGCCCCCCCCCCAAAAAAAAAACTCATGAAAAGGCACGTTATAGGGCTGGAAAATGCAGTATGGCAGGTATGGCATGGGCCATACCAACGTTTAGGAGCTTGAGTTAGCAAACTGCCACATCAACTTTGGAACCAGCGACACGAATTTGGAATCAGCTATACCAACTTGGAATATTTTTTAAGCTCAAGGGCTGTAACTCTTAAAAAAAAATTGCGCGGCGCGAATTTTTTTAGTATTATGCCCTGGGTTGGTTTCTCATCAATGCGTCGCATTGCGTATGGTGCGGACCTCTAAAATTGCTATATGGTGCGTTACAAAGTGCGGGGGAAAAGTGCTAAAGTGAACTATTTCACCCAATAATATAGGAAAGTAGCAACATAACACATAAATGCGACGAGAAACTGACCGATTTTTTCCCTAACCCGCATATAATTGAATTTGTAGTTAAATTGCGCCGCGGAGCGGTGCGAAAATTTTGAGTTTTATTCCCTGTACAACTGTAAGTATTCTTACTGTTGAAAGGCCCAAGGTCCCTTCAGATCGTCTAGGGGCCCCTCTGACCTTTTCTACGCCCTTCCGACCTGTTCAGGGACTCATCTGGGATCCGCGAAACGAAAAGACATGATGTGGAGTGGGTGATATATATATATAACACAAAGAGGGCTTACTCAACAGGAAAAAATAAAATCGGATCTTTCGGGTATATTGTAGCACCCTGACGAAGGGTGTTACAATATACCCGAAAGCTCCGCTTTTAATATTTGTATTGTGGAGTAAGTCTTTGTTTTAATCTTCATCTGGGATCTCTACGTGCTTTGACCCTTCCGGTCTCACCAGAGACTCCTCTGACCTTCCAAGAAGCCCCCCTTGTGTGTCAAGGGGTCCATTCGGCCTGTTCAGAGGTCCTTCCGACCTGGCCAAGGACTGCACTGGCTGCTTTGTCGCCCTGCCGACATACTCAGGGGCAGGGGCGGCGGATTGCGGGGCGCAGGGTACCCAAAATCCCCCTCAAATGAAAATCCTGGGGAGGGGAAGGGCCATGTTGCCCCCAGATTGAGCAGACTAAAATCGGGGGGGGGGGGCAAAACTACCCTTTGCCCCCAGGATTTTCGACTGGGGGGAATTTTGGGTACCCTGCCACCGCAATCCGCCGCCCCTGCTCAGGGGTCCCTCCGACCTGCCCAGGGCCCCTCCAGTCTGGCTAGGAACTCATCCGGCATGTTCAAGGGGCCTTCCGACCGACCCAGGTACCCTTTCGGTCTGGCCAGGGGCCCCTCTGACTTGCCCAGGAGCCCCTCCGATCGGCCCAGCGACTCTTCTGGTCGGCCTGCGCTGACTGCTTTGTCGCCCTGCCGACATGCTCAAGGGGCCCTCCGACCTGCCCTGGAGCCCTCCGTGCTGGCCAGGGGCCACTTCGGCATGTTCAGTGGCCCTTCTTACCCGTCCAGGGGTCCTTTCGGTCTGGTCAGGGGCCCCTCCGATCTGCGCAGGGGCCCTTTTAACTTTCCAGGGGCCATCTGGTCTCTCCAGGGGCCCTCTGGTCTCTCCAGGGGCCCTCTGGTCTCTCCAGGGGCCCTTTAACTTTATAAGGGGCCCTTCCGACCTAGCAAGGGACTGCACTGGCTGCTTTGTCGCCTTGCGACATGCTCCGAGGGTCCTCCCACCTGCCCTGGGGCCCCTCCGTGCTGGCTACAGGCTCATTCGGATGTTCAGGGGCCCTTCTGACCCACCTAGGGGCCCTTTCGGTCTGGTCAGGGCCCCTCTGACCTGCACAGGGGCCCTCTTAACTTCCCAGGGGCCCTCTGGTCTGTCCAGGGGCCCTCCAACCTGCTCAGGGGCCCTTATGACCTGGAAAAGGACTGCGCTGGCCGCTTTGTCGCCCTGTCGAAATGCTCAGGGGCCTCTCAACCTGCCCAGGGGCCCCTCTGTGCTGGCTAGGGGCCCATTCGACGTGCTCAGGGGCTCTGACCCGCTCAGGGGCCCTTTCGCTCTGGCCAGGGGCCCCTCTGACATGAACAGGGCTCTTTTGAACGTCTAAGGGGCCCTCTGGTCTTTCAGAGAGGGCCCTAGTGGCCCTAAAGGGCCTCTGAAGTCCTCTAAACTTTCTAAAGACCACGCTTCGTGTATTAAAGAGCCTATGATACCGCGCTTCGCGCGGTCTCGTCGGCCCTTTTCGGCGCGCTGCGCGCGCCGAAAAGGGCCGACGAGGGGAGGAGCGGCGCCCCGCCGCCCTCCCCTTGGCTACGTGCCTGGTGAGAAGTACAAGAAGAAGTGAAATCAAATATGTCTGTGTAATTTTGCTTCAGTATTACTGCTTACAAATGCATATTTCTCAAGCATTTCAAAGTACACTACTGGTACATACTGGGTTCCAGTGGTATCCAAGCATAGCACGACTTATTTTTTCCTGATACTGTTTATGTCTGTTCATGTGATTTGAATTACACTATAACATAATTAATAATCGAGTAAATTGTAAAATACATCATTCAGTATCTAATGGCATTATATCATTCCCATTTCCACATTTCATGACCTGAGTGACATTGCCTTTCCAGCACCTTCCTGGCATGGCTCCGGAGCCTGCAGACGGTCCATCAGCTCTGGTAACCAGTGGCAGCAGTGAAGCTCGGCTGAAAAGGAGCGGCACACACGTGCTGGGTGTCACGGGACAGCTGCAGTTGTTGGGCGCGCGCGACCGGCCGGTGCGGCTGAATAGGAGCGACCTGATCTCTGTCTGTGTGTGTGGCCTGCAGGAAGACGGAGGGGGGCTGGGGCTGGGCTGCCTCCAGATGGATGAGCAGGATTTTGACAGCTCATTGAGTGTGAGGTAGGGGGAGGGGGGCAAACACCTAGCTGCCCCCCCCCCCCCCCCCCCGTCTCAAAATGTGGCAGCGCCCTTGCATGTGTGTGTGCCCTGTTTTGAGATACGACTGATGCCTGATCTGACCCGACCTCTAGCTTGACCTCTGACTTGACCTCCGGCTTGACCTCTGATCCGACCTCCGACATGACATCTGACCCGACCTCTGACATGCCATCTGATCCGACCTCTGACATGACATCTGACCCGACCTCTGACATGACATCTGACCCGACCTATGACCCGACCTGACATGACAGCTGACCTGACCTCACTGTGCGTGACATGCACTTGTCATCTGATCTGACCTGACCTCTGTCTGTGTATGACCTGGAAGGAAACACGGCTGCTATTTGACATCTGGTCCGACCCCTGGCATGCCATCTGACCTGACCTCACTGTGCGTGTCGTGACATGCAGGGGACGCTGTTTGCCATTTGACCTCTGACATGACACCTGTCTGTGAGTGGCTTGCAGGGAGACACGGCTGCCGTCTGACCTCTGATCTGACCTCTGCCTGTGTGACCCAATGGGAGAAATGGCTGCTGTTTGACCTCTCACATGCCTGAACTCTGTGCAGGGGCGTCGCCCCCCCCCCCCCCGGGGGGGGGGGGCAGATTAGCAGAACTTTAACAGCTCAATGAAAGTGAGGTAGAGAGGGGGAACACCTGCCTGCCCCCCCCCCCCCTCCCCCCGTCTCACAATATTGTGGCAGCGCCCTTGCATCTGTATCTTGTGTGTGCCCTGCTTGGATACACAGCTGCTGCCTGATCTCTGGCCTGATATTTGACCTGACCTCCGAGTTGACCTCTGACCTGCCTTCTGACCCGACCTCTGACATAACATCTGACCCGACCTCTGACATGACATCTGACCCGACCTCTGCAATGACATCTGACCCGACCTCTGCCATGACATCTGACCCGACCTCTGACATGACATCTGACCCGACCTCTGCATGCCATCTGACCTAACCTCACTCTGCGCGTGACCTGCAGGGGGACGCTGTTTGACATCTGGTCTGACCTCTGTCTGTGCGTGACCTGGTAGGAGACGCGACTGCTGTCTGACCGCTGGTCCGACCTCTGGCATGGCATCTGACCCGACCTCTGACATGACATCTGATCCGGCCTCTGACATGACATCTGATCCGACCTCTGACATGACATCTGACCTGACCTCACTCTGTGCGTGACCTGCAGGGGGACGCTGTTTGACATCTGACATGACCTCTGTCTGTTACCTGGTAGGAGACGCGACTGCTGTCTGACCGCTGGTCTGACCTCTGGCATGACATCTGACCTGTCCTGTGTCTGTATGTCTCTATATGACCTGCAGGCATACACGGTTACTGTCTGACTTCTGACCTGACCTTGGTGTGTGGCTGTAGTTAGGCACAACTTCTGACCTCTGATTTATATCGCACAGTTGATATTAACATGGAGTACTTGTTCGTTTGTTGTACATTTCTAAGGTGCGGAGGAAAGGTGAAATGGTGACATCATTTGCTGTGGAGAATGGAATTGGTCATGTTTGGTATTGTTATTGTTACGTTGCTATTGCTTTTACTAAAATGTAAAATGTATGAATGGCTCATCCGTTGACTTTGTTGTTTCATAATACAGCCAGAACAAGTAAGCATGGTTTTTCTCGGTGTTTGAACCAGGACTTAGTGACTGCGCCTCTGGTCTAGTTCTAAGACCGCTGTAGCTGAGTTGTGACGCTGATATGTGATGCCCTACTAGACAGTCAGTCAATCGAACGGGACGTTGACGCTACATGTGGTAGTACTAAAAATGATAAAAGAGAAGAAACGATTCATGAAACCATTTATTCAGAAAACCACTCATGTTTAATTGTAAGCATTATTTAATGAAGCTTGTAACTTAAATCAACGGTAAAGGCTCCGTAAAACCATGTATTCATCGTAACAATCATTTTGAACGATAAACAAATACTCGCCCGGCTGTCGTGACATTCCTGGCTGGGCGAGTCGCCGGCGCTACCACCGATGTTCCATTACAGCTTCTCAGTGCGCCCTCCCGCCAACGAGTTGCGGAACAACCGCGCAGACAACACAACAAGGAAGCCTGAAGGCAGTGAATACTGAACACAATATAAGATTGGCACTGTTCTGTGACAAAAAATAGCAACCCACCACAATGGAGAATGAAGACAGAAATCTCCCACACAAAAAACACAGTAACATTGTTCTTTGCTACTGGTGTCTTAAACGAGGAAAGTACACCATTGTTGAAATATTGCTTTCCCATTTTCACAAAAAGGGGAAAAATATCACCAGAAATGGGGAAAATCGCCCCCTCCCATTCCAATTATATTAAATTATATATTGAAGATGTCCATTTTTTTTAATATTCACTTCATGTAAGTGCAATAAAATTATTGCAAATGCAAATAAATCTGCAAAATAATTGCAAATAAATATATTGCAATAAAAAGACCATAGGGCATAGACCCATGCTGTTGAAATGCATTTAAATCAGCGTTACCAGCTTTACAGCTTTCCATAAACTTGCACTCTTCTTCTTAGTTAGTCATCCAAGATTCATCTTTCCTCACTGCTTATATTTTTTTCTATACAATCACAGCTCTATGATACCAGTAACACTGCTGACTGCAGCCAAGGCCATTGCAGCCATCACCCGAAACTTGTGCAATATGTACCGACATGTATTGAATAAGTGGTGGAGTAGTGTGATTGTATGCCATTTTGTACTGACAATATGTATTGTCAATATAAGCAGACTTTGATTCAACATTTGTAATGATTCAATCACAATTCATTTCATCTTTGGGACCTGAATTATTAAATCACCATTTGATTCATGGATTTTTTTTAAGAATCGTTTTTTTCAGATTCCAAGAATAAAAAACATATGTTAATTGATTCACATTTGCTTCAACATTTGAATATATATGACATTTAAGTTATATCAACATTTAAATATATACACGACTGAGGGAGATAATCTTGCTAAGGAGCTCAGTGTATCGTTTGGATCAGTGAGGCCATGTGGCCTTTCTAAATTCTCCATGTTTATAAGTATAAGTAAGTATAAGTATTAAATATATATGTTGAATTTGTCAAATCAATAAAAATGGAAACATACCTACATGTGTGTGGTCATTAAACCATTGTTACAGCAAAAATATCAGATTGGCCATTACTGTCTTATATTGACAATTTATATTGAAAATAACTTACATTTACATTGCCAATTTAGGTATGTGTAAATCCATTAACATAAATCACACATGTTCCTCACTTAACTTATTTGCCTTTTAAAGTTAAAAACACTCATCACTTTTTAGCTGGTACCATGGACACAGGCTAACACCATTGGTAGCTGTTGGTAGGGTGAACTGCTGTAACCTCGGACACATACCTTGGACTGTTTATGCCATTAGAATGTTAACAATACAGACACACTGTGCGCCAGTAGCCCCTATACTCTGATAGCATGACAAGCCTGAGGTAAGACATGTCTAAAGATTGGGCTTTTACCATACCTACAGTGTTGCAGGTACCAACTTGCAGTAAATATCCGGTAGCTAATTCCCATTCTCATAAAAGTATAATTAAATTGTGTTCACACAATTTATATTTTTAACATAAAGGTAGGTGTAGCATGTATTGATGTCTTACTTATTCTAAATTGAAATAAGTATTAACTGTGCATAGGTGGTAGGTACCTACCTAGTACCTACCACAACAATAAGAAACATGGAATTAAATTGAATTACAGGCTCCTAGAATTGCTTTGGAGCTGGTGTGCGGAGTGGAAAACTCTGACTAAAATAAGTATAAAGAGTGGAAAATTAAACCAAAAAGCATATGTACCAGGCTGTATAGCCCAATTACCTGCTCACCAAAATTAGTTATTACCTATGCCAATTTTTACCTGTCTTTTCGTCCACAGGCTGTCCCTATCATTACATCCATAAATCAGTATCAGGTTTCCAATTATCCAATACATTTTAAAATAAGGAGTGGGAAATTCACAGTAAAACTCAGGAAAAAGAGTGCAAAAATAGTATCCATAGGGTGTCATTTTCCACCAAAATTTCCCAATGCTAGGACACTGAATTAAAATGTATCTAAATCGGCCTTTTTACAGTTTTTAATAAACTTACACAGCTTTCTGTAGTCAAAGAGGTCAATATCTCACTTTAGTATTTACCAAATCATTACTTTAGATACAACAGGAGCTATACGATCCCAGATAAACTGCAACCACCAGCACCAACCCCAAACCCAAGGTGATATATCCCCAAACCCAAGGCGATATGTATAACCCAAACCCAAACCCACGCAAGCGCACGTATTCAATAGGCGGAACGTATTTTATCTACCGTGGCCTGGGCGAAACGATCGGCCTGTATTTTGTCTTAGGTGCGTCGTTCACGTAGCAATTTGTTACCTCTGATTACCTTCACCGTAGTGGGGATCGTTTTTTCGACATCGAAACGAAAAATAAGTAAAAACAATTTAAGTGAAAATTCAACTAAAGGGGCTCCAGATGTAAATTTCGTTGTATCCAGCCATCACAACAATAGCTACTTATCGTAGGAAAAATAATTTTGACAGATCAAAACAGTAGGCACACTCCCTTTAACCGACCTTAATAATACAAATTGCCGCAGCGTCTGAAATATCCATTGCGAGAAATTCGTTCATGCCTATTTGTCCTTTCAAAAGTTATCGCAGAAAATGATGGTCCGGCCAGCAGCGGTCTGCCGTTCAGAGTGGTGACAGACTTGGGCTTCTGGCGGTCCACGGCCAGCGAAACAGACGACAGATCACTCGCCTGCGGAGCTTCAGCCAGGTTCCATATAGGTTTGGGTCGAAGTTCAGCCTCATTAGTTACGAATCTTAGGACGAAACTCTCAAATGCGTTATTCTAGCCATATATCATGTGCTGAATCTAAAATGCAGCTAAAACTTTTGATTGAACTTCAACTTCTCCCTAAATATCTGGATTCAAAGGTCATCCACGTCTAAGTTGCCATTTGGAATATTCCGTAGGTATTTTGCCGTTGGGTGCGAGGAGGGGAGCCTGGCATCATCGCTCATCAGATCTCGCTGACTGTGTGAATGCTATTTATTACACGTATTGAAAATCAAAATGTCCAACAATTTACAACAATAGTTGTAAATTTCCACGTGCTACGTCTATTTTTGCTATTCGTACATTCGGTTTAAAATTGACATTCTTTATGAAACACTCTGTAGCAAAACCCGTGAGAGTTAATAGTTAGTTGGGTCTCTCGCATTTGCTGAAGGACCCGCATGAGTGGCGAGTGCTTCAGGAATTTGTGAGTGCTACAAAATTCAAACAAGGTTGATGGATCAAGCGAGAGTCATCGGGTAAAACAATTGTCATTTTTGAGTGAAGAGAATTGAGCCGGGCCCTTACTACTCGCATGAAAGTTTTAGGCAACAAAGTTATGCTGGTCGATGCGAGGAGCGATCATATAAACAGCAGAGATAGTATCCACTAATATAGATCTGCCTAGCGCAAAACATTTGATTCAGAAACCCGACCAAAAACACTTTGCACTCAGGATCAGTTAACCATTATTTATGGATAAATGATGAATTTCTCACCGGTTGGTATCGAGCCTGGGACAATTGTGTGACCAGACCGGCTGATGAGGTTAACAGGTATTCTTGAGCCGAGCCGAGAGCGGGTCAGCCCGGCATAGGATGGCCGTGTCGCGGGTCAGCTTGGCACAGGATGGCCGTGTCGCGGGTCAGCCCGGCACAGGATGGCCGTGTCGCGGGTCAGTCTGGCACAGGATGGCCGTGTCGCGGGTCAGCCTGACATAGGATGGCCGTGTCGCGGGTCAGCCTGACATAGGATGGCCGTGTCGCGGGTCAGCCTGGCACAGGATGGCCGTGTCGCGGGTCAGCCTGACATAGGATGGCCGTGTCGCGGGTCAGCCTGACATATGATGGCCGTGTCGCGGGTCAGTCTGGCACAGGATGGCCGTGTCGCGGGTCAGACTGACATAGGATGGCCGTGTCGCGGGTCAGCCTGACATAGGATGGCCGTGTCGCGGGTCAGCCCGGCACAGAATGGCCGTGTCGCGGGTCAGCCTGACATAGGATGGCCGTGTCGCGGGTCAGCCTGACATAGGATGGCCGTGTCGCGGGTCAGCCTGACATAGGATGGCCGTGTCGTGGGTCAGCCTGACATAGGATGGCCGTGTCGCGGGTCAGTCTGGCACAGGATGGCCGTGTCGCGGGTCAGCCCGGCATAGGATGGCCGTGTCGTGGGTCAGCCTGACATAGGATGGCCGTGTCGCGGGTCAGCCTGACATAGGATGGCCGTGTCGCGGGTCAGTCTGACATAGGATGGCCGTGTCGCGGGTCAGCCCGGCACAGGATGGCCGTGTCGCGGGTCAGCCTGACATAGGATGGCCGTGTCGCGGGTCAGTCTGGCACAGGATGGCCGTGTCGCGGGCCAGCCTGACATAGGATGGCCGTGTCGTGGGTCAGTCTGGCACAGGATGGCCGTGTCGCGGGTCAGCCTGACATAGGATGGCCGTGTCGCGGGTCAGTCTGGCACAGGATGGCCGTGTCGCGGGTCAGCCTGACATAGGATGGCCGTGTCGCGGGTCAGTCTGGCACAGGATGGCCGTGTCGCGGGTCAGCCTGACATAGGATGGCCGTGTCGCGGGTCAGTCTGGCACAGGATGGCCGTGTCGCGGGTCAGCCCGGCATAGGATGGCCGTGTCGTGGGTCAGCCTGACATAGGATGGCCGTGTCGCGGGTCAGCCCGGCACAGGATGGCCGTGTCGCGGGTCAGCCTGACATAGGATGGCCGTGTCGCGGGTCAGCCTGACATAGGATGGCCGTGTCGCGGGTCAGTCTGGCACAGGATGGCCGTGTCGCGGGTCAGCCTGACATAGGATGGCCGTGTCGCGGGTCAGCCCGGCACAGGATGGCCGTGTCGCGGGTCAGCCTGACATAGGATGGCCGTGTCGCGGGTCAGCCTGACATAGGATGGCCGTGTCGCGGGTCAGTCTGGCACAGGATGGCCGTGTCGCGGGTCAGCCCGGCATAGGATGGCCGTGTCGTGGGTCAGCCTGACATAGGATGGCCGTGTCGCGGGTCAGCCTGACATAGGATGGCCGTGTCGTGGGTCAGCCTGACATAGGATGGCCGTGTCGCGGGTCAGCCCGGCACAGGATGGCCGTGTCGCGGGTCAGCCTGACATAGGATGGCCGTGTCGCGGGTCAGCCTGACATAGGATGGCCGTGTCGCGGGTCAGCCTGACATAGGATGGCCGTGTCGCGGGTCAGTCTGGCACAGGATGGCCGTGTCGCGGGTCAGCCTGACATAGGATGACCGTGTCGCGGGCCAGCCTGACATAGGATGGCCGTGTCGCGGGTCAGTCTGGCACAGGATGGCCGTGTCGCGGGTCAGCCTGACAGGATGGCCGTGTCGCGGGTCAGCCTGACACAGGATGGCCGTGTCGCGGGTCAGCCTGACATAGGATGACCGTGTCGCGGGTCAGCCTGACATAGGATGGCCGTGTCGCGGGTCAGCCTGACATAGGATGGCCGTGTCGCGGGTCAGCCTGACAGGATGGCCGTGTCGCGGGTCAGCCTGACACAGGATGGCCGTGTCGCGGGTCAGCCTGACATAGGATGGCCGTGTCGCGGGTCAGACTGACAGGATGGCCGTGTCGCGGGCCAGGATGGCACAGGATGGCCGTGTCGCGGGCCAGGATGGCACAGGATGGCCGTGTCGCGGGCCAGTCTGGCACAGGATGGCCGTGTCGCGGGCCAGTCTGGCACAGGATGCAGGGGCGGTCGCAGCCCTGGCTTGGGGGGAGGGGGAAACTTGGCAAGGGGGACCTCGGTTGGTCTGAAAGGGCATTTTTACACATGAGGCTTGGTTTTAAACGTTTTAGGTCTTTCAAACCCTATGGCTTATGCCAGTCTGAAATGACTTCCAGACGGTCTGATGTCAGGCAGTGGGCTTTCCAAGACAGATTGATACGGCCAAAACACACTGCATTTCAGACAGTGGGCTTTCCAAGACAGATTGCTACGGCCAAAACACACTGCATTTCAGGTATTGGGCTTTCCAAGACAGGTCGGTTCGGCCAAAACACACTGCATTTCAGGCAGTGGGCTTTCCAAGACAGATCGGTTCGGCCAAAACACACTGCATTTCAGGCAGTGGGCTTTCCAAGACAGATTGATTTGGCCAAAACACACTGCATTTCAGGTTTCGACGAAAATCCGTTTTCATGGGTATCTGAGGCGGTAAATCACGTTGTGGCAAGTTTCAGCTCCCTTAATGGAAGAGTTACTGAGTTATCGCCACCGGCATTTTCGTGAGATCACGATGCAAGGCTTTCTTCTAAGCCAATAAATAACACTACCGCCGATTAGCCTTCACCCTGGTGTGGGTCATTTTTAATCTCCCTGAGGTTGTTTGGGAATAGCGGGAAAATGGCGACGTACGGCGCCGCCAAAATTGGCATAGCTCTTCGGGCATTAATTACCTACATTGTGCATATTTTACCTCGGGTCATCTCAGGTCAGGTCATCAGGTCACGTCAAATGATCTTACCTCCAAAAATGTTTGTGGTCGTGACAAAGCCACGGGGGTTGATCGAACGATTTGAAACTCACAGCAGTTAATCTGAGCACTAGGTATCGACAGTTATTTTATCATGGATTTTTGTATATCGGTGATCTAAGGTCAGGTCAATGTCGTGACCTCCCCGTTACAAGTAAATGGGGAAATATGCAAATGGTTCCTATTCAGAGGATAGGCAATAGATCAGGCCAATTATTGCAGAATCATGTTATTTTTGCTCACTATTGATGACTCGGGTGTAACTGTTGCTCAGTCACCTATGCAAGGTCAGCTGAGGACATCTGAGGTCACCAGCACTTTTTTGCCAATGACTCTTTATGCAATAAAATAAATATAGAGACGTGCGACTGATATTACTGTGTTTATGTTGCTGAGATGCGTCTCCCCATATGCAAGATGATATACTGGGTCCACAAATGTTAAAATTATTGCCCTATCTTTATTAGGTAAAATGTTATGCACGAAACAAATATATTGGAAGAAAATGCCAGCATGACCTTTGGTGACCTCGGAAACCTACACTGTTAACATGATATAAAATTTGAAGATACCTTAGCGATCGAATTTTCAAGAGCTTTCGATTGTTTTGTTTTCGTTTGTTCCTAGCTATCATAGTTCCCGAGATATTTGGAGTTTCTGGAGCCAAGTCCTAAAATTGTACAATTTCACCTTTTGATGACCTCCGGTGACCTCAATATTGACCTGAGGTAAAGGATGACCGACGTGGCTTCAATTGTTTTTTTTAGAGCTTTTGAACAATCTTTCCGTGTCCTTCTAGCCCTTCTATTTTTTATCGTTAGTAGGGGATATGTTGAACCCCTCCCCCAGGGCGAAATTGTTTCAGAGGCCCACCAGGGGCTAGTGTTAAGTTATTCATATACAACCAAGTATTTGTAGTCTCGCAACGAACTAAGAATTATGATTATTGATTCACTCTTATTCTTTTTTTGACAATGTTGAAGGAATTACCACAATACTTAGAAGTTGGTGACCTGACATGACCTTGACACGAGTGCAGTGAAAGCATGTCTATTTTATGTTTTCAAAACATACTTTATGTTGCCTTTGCATGAAAACGCATCCTAGACGTCAAAAATGTCTTGAAAACATACAACACAGAGCCTTATGAGTTATGACGGTCTGTGAGTTCCTTTCTAGGTTTAAAAGGGCCCTCAGTCGGCCTCCAAGGGCCGTCAAGCGGCGACAGGGCCTTGTGCTGGTTTGAGAGGGTATTGTTTCAGAGAGCCCACTCTAGCCTCTAGAGCGCCCATCTGTCCTCCATAGGGTCGCTCTGACCTCCAGAGGGCCAACTCTGACCTCCATAGGGCCCATCTAGCCTCAATAGGGCCCGCTGTGACCTCCAGAGGGCCCACTCTGATCATCATAGGACCCACTCTGGCTCCAGAGAGCCCCTGGCTTCCAGAGGACCCCTCTGGATAGGATACTAGTGTACCTCCTCTGGCTTCCTGGGGGCCCACTCTGACCTCCAGATGGCCCACTCTGGCATTCAGAGGGCGCTCCCCGACCTCCACCGCCAAAGGGCCCACCCCTGCCTCCAGAAGGCCACCTCTGACCTCCAGAGGGCCCCATCTGGCTTCCAGAGGGCACCTCTGGTTTCCAGAGGGCCATTGTGATCTCCAGAGAGCCTACTCTGGCTTCCAGAGGGCCCCTCTGGATACTAATTGAACCCCCTCTGGCTACCAGGGGCCCATTCTGGGCTTCTTTGGCTTTCAGGGGCCATTCTGGCCTATGCAAGCGAGAGTGGCCGTCCTGAAGCCAGAGGCCCACTCTGACCACCAGAGGGCTCACTCTCACCTCCGTGTGGCTCCCTCTGGCTTCCATAGGATCATATCTGGATTCCAGGGGCCCACTCCGGCCTACAGATGGCCCGCTGTGGCCTCCAGAAGGCCTCCAGAGGGCCCACTGTGGCCTCCAGAGGACCCTCTCCGACCTGCAGAGGGCCCTATTTGGCCTCCAGAGGACCCCTATCCTCCATAGGGCCCACTCCGACCTCTAGATGGCCCTCTACGACCTTCAGAAAGCCCACTCTGGCTTCGAGAGGGCTCACTTTGGCATCCGGGAGCCCATTCTGGCTCCCAGTGGGCCTCCTCTGGCACTGGCGGATCCAGCATCCCAATATGGGGGGCTAATTTCACTGGGGGCCTTCCGGGCCCCAGGGGCTTCCATATGACCTAAAAGGTACCCCATTGTTTTCCCTTTGCGGACCTGGGTTATTTTTTCTTTCGCTATGCTATTCTTACGTGTAAGGACGTGTCAATTAAGTACAAAAATAAAATTGATGAATATTTGCCTCCAAATATCTAAAATTTTGTCATTTTACATGCTAATTTATATACAAATGAGTTATTCGCTAATACCTTTTGCCTGAATAAAGTTAGAAGGGCACTGTAAACGTCATTTTATTGTTATCATCAAGACGCGTTGAATGCTGTGCAGCATGACTTCTTTCTGACATTTGTTGACCTTGACCTAAGGTCAAAGTCACGGCACAAAGTCACCTTTCCTAATTTGACCTACACGGCGATGCTATATATCTTTAAACTTGTGTTGAATATAGGAATTCATTGGCATTAAAATAATTGCGCGATCGTTGATGATTATAAAGCAAACTGAGACATTTTGGGGCTTTCTTTACACCGAGAAGGAAGTTATGAAGTTATTATTCGACATTCAAATTAAAATGAATTTAAATGTTGCCATTGGTGATCAGGCGTTATTTAAGCACAATCGAATTCCTCGCAACAAGACAAGTTTTAAGATATATAACATCGCCCAAAGGCCACAATTGGAAACCTAACCTTGAACCTTGACATTGACCTTAGGCGAAGGTCACCAAATGTTAGAAAGATGTCATACTGCATATCATTCAACACGTCTTGACGAAAATAACAAAATGGTGTCCATTTTAGCTTGTTATCTTTATTCAGTCAAAAGTTATCGGATAATAACATCTTTCACAAAAAGAACATACAAAATGACAGAATTTAGCATATTTGAAGACAAATAACCATCATTGTTTTTCTGCCTGAACGACACTGCTTTGTACTTAACAATAATAAAGTCAAAATAGGAAATACATTTGGCTTGGGTATCCAAAAAAATATTCATTTTTTATAATACAAAACACGAACTTTGAAATTTAAGGTCAAGGTCATCAAATGTCAGAAAGAGGTCATGCTGCCAGAACAGTCAACTCGTCTTGATGAGAACAGTAAAATGACGTTTACCGTACCAGTCTAGTTTTATTCAGTCAAAAGTTATTAACGAATAGCTTATTTTGTATATATAAAATAGCATGTAAAAGGAAAAAGTGAGATATTTGGAGGCAAATATTCCTCAATTTCATTTTTTCTCTCACCTTATTGACACGTCCTTACACGTAATAATAGCATAGCGAAAATTAGAAACACGTTTGAGAAAAGGTATCCAAAAAAGTTGTACAATTTCGAAAACGTACTAAATTTTAACATTTTCGAAAATGAAAAAAATAAACATCACCATATTATAAAACAGCTCACTGCCATTCTAATGACATATAACACATTGCTTAATAAAATCCCCGCCATAAGGGCTGACAAAGATTGACCTGCACCGTGACCTTATAAAAATGTCCGAGGCAATATCTCCTGAACCACTGCTTGCATTGCAATACAACTTTCACAGCTCACTTAAGCGCCCCAGGTTACCCCATATACCAATTTTGGCCATAATCGGCGACATGACGGTGTCATTTTGCACTTTGTTTTTGTCGATTTGTAGTGGAATGCCCCAGCTACAAAAAGAAGACCATTGGGATTTGTTTTATCTGAACCTAATTACCCTACTTAATACTAGTGTCTAGTAGACGTATTCCACACAACACAGGTACCTATGTAAGGAAATTCACTCACGCGCTCCTCTGCCACCCAGCAGGCAGCAGGAGACCAAAGTCTGCGACGCTGAGTGTAAAATTATAACTTACGTTGGTTGTGAATCACTCCAAAATAGCGTCAGACGCGCCACTTTCTCTATCCCTACTGCTACCAACATGCTAGCAAATAGAGGAAACACGAATGAGGCAAAAATATATATATTTCTTTCGCAAGAAGTTATTTTTTTTCGCAGGCAGTACCCATTTTCTCGCCAGTTTCAGCGGATTTTGGGGGTGGGGCTAATTTCTATTTCCGCCTCTGTCGAGCTTGGAATGTGTCTGTGTGGCGGGGGGGGGGGCTTTTCCCCTGACGCCCCTTTTAGATCCGCCAGTGATTCCATACAACATCTATATTACTATTTGATAAGCCTCTGTCTGTCTATCTGTCTGTCTCTCCGGCACCGCTCAGTTTATTCAGTTAAAAAGTCGCAGTTAATTCAGGTGCTGAATTGGTGCGGATTGCCCCCCCCCCCCCTCCCCTGGACCCACCAGTGTCCTCTGGCTTCCAGAGGGCCCTCTCTGACCTCCAGAGGGCCCCACTAGGGTCATCTGGGCCCAGGTGACGGGGGGGGGGCAACATATATGTTGCCCCCCCACACTCATGGACCTTTGTAGGGGGGGGGGGGGGCATGGCCCGGATGCCCCTCCCCCCCCCCCCCCCCCCTGCGACCGCCTCTGACAGGATAGCTGTGTCGCTGCATTGTGTGGCTGTGATGGCTGTGTCGCTGCATTGTGTGGCTGTGATGGCTGTGTCGCTGCATTGTGTGGCTGTGATGGCTGTGTCGCTGCATTGTGTGGCTGTGATGGCTGTGTCGCTGCATTGTGTGGCTGTGATGGCTGTGTCGCTGCATTGTGTGGCTGTGATGGCTGTGTCGCTGCATTGTGTGGCTGTGATGGCTGTGTCGCTGCATTGTGTGGCTGTGATGGCTGTGTCGCTGCATTGTGTGGCTGTGATGGCTGTGTCGCTGCATTGTGTGGCTGTGATGGCTGTGTCGCTGCATTGTGTGGCTGTGATGACTGTGTCGCTGCATTGTGTGGCTGTGATGGCTGTGTCGCTGCATTGTGTGGCTGTGATGGCTGTGTCGCTGCATTGTGTGGCTGTGATGGCTGTGTCGCTGCATTGTGTGGCTGTGATGGCTGTGTCGCTGCATTGTGTGGCTGTGATGGCTGTGTCGCTGCATTGTGTGGCTGTGATGGCTGTGTCGCTGCATTGTGTGGCTGTGATGGCTGTGTCGCTGCATTGTGTGGCTGTGATGGCTGTGTCGCTGCATTGTGTGGCTGTGATGGCTGTGTCGCTGCATTGTGTGGCTGTGATGGCTGTGTCGCTGCATTGTGTGGCTGTGATGGCTGTGTCGCTGCATTGTGTGGCTGTGATGGCTGTGTCGCTGCATTGTGTGGCTGTGATGGCTGTGTCGCTGCATTGTGTGGCTGTGATGGCTGTGTCGCTGCATTGTGTGGCTGTGATGGCTGTGTCGCTGCATTGTGTGGCTGTGATGGCTGTGTCGCTGCATTGTGTGGCTGTGATGGCTGTGTCGCTGCATTGTGTGGCTGTGATGGCTGTGTCGCTGCATTGTGTGGCTGTGATGGCTGTGTCGCTGCATTGTGTGGCGAGATCCTATTTGTTTCAAGGTCAGAAGTACAATTATCCGTTTAACTAGCATTACATTACCGTGCAGTTACTCTGAATCTCTGAGCCTAACCGCATATGCCATTCCACATATCACACCAGAACCACATATACATATTCAAACCGTGCAGTTTATTATTCGTATTTTTCTTTAATTTGTGAATCCTTCGAACACAATTTGTTTACCTTGGTGAGAGCCACAAATTATAGGTATTAGGTACCTACTATGTCGAAAATACTCAAACAAAAACGATAACCATTTTATGTCAGTGGTTTGTCGGTGGTTTTGTTGGTCAGCGGGGCGCTTAATCCATGCAACTGAGCCAATGTGTGTGTGAAGTTCGCCATTTACTCCCTTGTGCACTGTATTGACACCCGACCAGCATCTCTCGAATGATACTGAGTACTGACCACAGATGACATCAACTACGCAACACAGATGACCACAGTCAGGACAACAATCCTCTGTTTACATACCCCACTCTCACGTAATCCCACACTACAGTCTCTGCTCACCCTCCCGACCCATTCCGGACACCCACCCCGCCCCCGCCCCCGCCCCCGCACCCGCACCCGCACCCGCCGGGCGGCTCCCTCTCACCTGTTTCGGCGTTGACCTTGGCCCTGTGCCCGGCGGCGCGGCGCGGGGTCGCTGACCTCGACAGCTGGGGACTGTCTGGCCGGCGGACGATGGCGGCGCGCTCTGTTGCCAGCCGCCGCCGCCGCCGCCGCCGCCGCCGCCGCCGCCGTCGGCTCCGACGATCGATAGAGACCCGCGCTCCGCGGCCGCCGCCGCGCCGCCGGCAGTTTATTGTCGTCGGGGGAGTGCGTGCCACGGCCACTTGTGGTGATCACAGGGATTATTTGAAGAGTCGGCGCCGAAATTGGCACGTCGTGCCGAACCATGGCACAGTGCCAAAATTAGATGGCGTGGAATTTCAATAAAAAAATGTTTTTTTTGGAACCCGAAAATAGCAAAGGCGTATTAAAAGAATTGCTTCTCCAAAAAGCACCACTTTGTTATTAAAAACGATATTTGTGTAAATTCAAGAAGGATAAAGTAATGTTATTTTGGACAACAATCAAGCTGCCATTTTGACCCCAGACAGCCCAGAATTTTAAAATGGCAAAACCAAAATACAAATCAAATATTCATCTAGAAAAAAATATAAAATACGAAGGAAAATAAAATTGGCACGCGGCAATATTGACACTTGAGTTTTGATGCTTAATCTTTCACAAAACGAAATTTTGCTGTTTATGGCCTAACTCGTAATGGGAACTTGTTATGTATCTTTAGTGTTATGAGCTTGTTTCAGTGTATCACCTCAGGTGATGTTCGCAGCCTTATCACTAAGCGAGCGACTAATTCAGGACCTGCAGTCCCCGACAGTCCGCTCCTGTTGCTGTCATCTCTGCCGTCGGCCACCTGTTACAGCATGTCGGAACCGTGTCCTCCGCCCCGTCCCGCCCGAGACGCCCAGCCATGGCCGCTGTTAAATCGCCCACGCCGGGACCGGAACCGTGTCCGCCCCGGCCCGAGACGCCCAGCCACGGCCGCTGTTAAACCGCCCACGCCGGGACCGGAACCGTGTCCGCCCCGGCCCGCCCGAGACGCCCAGCCACGGCCGCTGTTAAACCGCCCACGCCGGGACCGGAACCGTGTCCGCCCCGGCCCGCCCGAGACGCCCAGCCACGGCCGCTGTTAAACCGCCCACGCCGGGACCGGAACCGTGTCCGCCCCGGCCCGAGACGACCAGCCACGGCCGCAGTTAACCTTATTAGTGTCGAGGAAGGGGGGCCTAAAACGATTCCCCCTTAAGGTTTTTCAGCTCCTGTCCCCAAACGAGTAAAGATACGTCCATCAAACTTTTTGGCTTTTCCTAAATATTCATTGAGCAAATTTTTGATTTTTTCCCCATTTTTTTCTTCAGCTCACCAGGGACGGTACACAGGCGTTTTTTTGTGGGCATGTTTTGGTGTTCAGCGTGACTCGGCTTTCAAAGGGAATCAGTTCCCATTCTCTAACTGTTGTAGATACGAGCCTATGACTTTCACATCTTTCCTTACTGCTTTTTGTAAACATGTTTAACTTTTTTGTGGGGGGGGGATGGATTGCGCATGGGCGCCTTCAGGGACGTATTTTGGTAGGCATTTTGGGTCACTGGTATTTCATCGAAATCTGAAAGATAAGAATGTTGAACTCAGTAAACCTTCTTAGCTGTTCTTTGCACAACTTGTGTGATTAAACAAACAAAAAATTGGGTTTCCCACAGGCGACTCCAGGAACGGGTTTTGGGGGGCAAGATTTTTGGGGGACACATTGTGTTTAGTAACTCAAAACATTATTTCGCGGTGGACTTTCTCGTGTAATATCATCTGTATGGACCACAATTGTATGTATATATATATATATATATATACATATATATATATATATATATATATATATATATATATATATATATATATATATATATATATATATATATATATATATATATATATATATATATATGTATATATATATATATATATATCTATCTATCTATCTATCTATCTATCTATCTATCTATCTATCTATCTATCTATCTATCTATCTATCTATCTATCTATCTATCTATCTATCTATCTATCTATCTATCTATCTATCTATCTATCTATCCATCCATCCATCTATCTATCTATCTATCTATCTATCTATCTATCTATCTATCTATCTATCTATCTATCTATCTATCTATCTATCTATCTATCTATCTATCTATCTATCTATCTATCTATCTATCTATCTATCTATCTATCTATCTATCTATCTATCTATCTATCTATCTATCTATCTATCTATCTATCTATCTATCTATCTATCTATCTATCTATCTTTCTATCTTTCTATCTATCTATCTATCTATCTATCTTTCTATCTATCTATCTATCTATCTATCTATCTATCTATCTATCTATCTATCTATATATATATATATATATATATATATATATATATATATATATATATATATATATATATATATATATATATATATATATATATATGTATATTTATATGTATATATTTTTGTGGGGGATCCCAAGGGCGACTCCAGGGCAGTGCTATCCTACCCTATGCTACGCTGCGGAATTACGCTACGTTACGCCCAGACTGGATATTGATTCGACTCTGATTGAATCGATTGGAATCGTTCAATCAAAATCCCTTGAATCAAAGAAAAATCGATTCACCACCGGATTTGTTTATTCATGAATCATGATTGAATCAAAAGCCGCATAGAAACAAGGCTGATTGAATAAAAAAGGCTGTGCAATGCTATTTCGATGGTGAGTCAAACGTGATTTGATTAAAAATAATTTGATTATTTGAATCGGAAAGAATAATTTCTCAAAATGGTTATCCATGAATCAAACGGTGACTGAATCATTCATATTCCAAAATGAATCGTGATTGAATCCTTCCAAAAAGGTGAATCAATAACCAGTCTGCGTTACGGATGGTTTTTAGGCGAAGCTACGCTACCGAATTACGTTACGTTATATTTTGCTATGTTACCGAGTACGCCATTTTTCGTTAAACGTAGCTTAGAATATATCGATATCGATAGCTTAGAATACTACGATACCAGGAAATACCAGGTAGTACGATACCAGGTATATACAAAAGATACCAGGAAAATCAACAGTATGTAACGGTGATTTTTTCGTTCTTCCACATTTCTAACTTTCCTATCAACCAGCCGTCATGCATTTATTTCGTGACAGACAGTTGCGAAGATATTCGTAGCACAAAGCATAATGATTATTGAAAATAATTGATGCAACGGCCTAGCTAATACGGATTGTTAGCGCCAGCAATCTTACTGATTGTTACTGGTGCATGACACTTAACACGACATTGACTGGCGGATCAATATTGTCCTTCTCCTGAGAACCATTCGCAATAGCAATAGATCAGAAACCAATAAAGCTATCAGGATCACAAGTTTATCAAGCATTAACTTGTCTGCCCCTGCAGCTCAGACAGGAGAACGCTGGGCTGCAGACCTCACTCAGTGTGGCAGGCTGGGTTCGAGTCGCTTCGGCACTCGCTATTTGTGCCCTGACTAGGATGGTTTGCGGCTGGTGGCAGCGGTCGCACTCGTCGCACACGCACAGGTCAAGGGACGCCAGAAGGCATTGTCCTTGTCCAGGTGAAGGACCTTGTCTAGGTATGTTCGGGTACGCAAAACTTTCGCTTCTAAATTATGCCGTTTACCAGGAATTGCGAGGTCTGATGGCTGGGTCAGGGCCTGTGCAACAAGCTCTGTTTAGCGCGGAACCCGACCTCGAAATTTTTTTCCCTCAAATGATCCGGACTTAATTTATAAAAAGTCTTTCAAACTGCAAAAAATGTCGAGAACTTCTTTTATGATACTGCACATTCAGTGAAGTCACAATCTACGAGTTTGATGAAAACTAAGTTAAACGTAAAATAAGCCGGAAAAGTCTAGGCATTATACAAACTCAAAGAATACCACACCGCTCAAAAATATCACACCGCTTTTGCTGCACAACATTTCTTTGATTTTCAAAACGTTTGTGACAACAGTACTATTGGTTTCAAAATAAGCGTCCCGCTGGGTTAGACGACAGTCTGTAGTGAATACCAGCATTCTCGCCATTCCCGGTCGGTCTGGGAGGTAGGCTGTCCGACACACTCAAGTGCTCGGCGGGACAGCCTATACAGCTTGGCTACACTGACGCTACACTCTGCCTGTATAGGCTGTTCCGCGCAGCATTGTTGTGCACCGTACAGCCTAACCTTTCAGGCGATTCAAAACGGCCGGTATTCACTACAAATTAACTGCTGTGCCGGCCAACCCAGCGGGACGCTTATTTTGGAACCAATGGTTTACTGAAAACACGTCTTGAGACCTATTCCATAAAGGTTCTCGATGGGAGTCCGCGCCGTGGTTTTAGAGAACCTAATCGAGAACATATTTGTGTCCGGGCATGCATTGGAGAACCTCCAGCAGACATTTGGGTTTCGGAGACCAATTTAATGACGAAAAAATCATCGCCACGGTTCTAAAAAAAATCCCGGATGTATCATGGCGCCGCCCCCTGATGTTATGCTACGAAATACCTTGCGTAGCAGTTACGTTATTATACTATTTTTTCGGTAGTACGATACGAAATACTTTAATTACGCTACGGAACGATTTCTTGAGCTACGTAATACCAAAAACCATACCGTAACGTAACGCAGGCCATCACTGCTCTAGGGACGGATTGTGGGGGCATGTGTTTGACTCCGTTCACACACATTGTGTTTAGTGCCCCTGAACGTTATTTTGCAGTGGGTAATTGCATGCAATATCATCTGCATGGATCACAACTGTATTTTGGGGCATAGGCGGTCCCAGGGATGACATTAGGGGGGAATTGTGAACCCATGGAGTGACACTACATAACAAACTATATAAATAAGCAAAGATAAAGATAACAAAAGACAAGGCTCAATTCCCCTCCCCTTCCCCTTCTGAGAACACCACTGCACAAATACAAAACTGCCATAATTTACTTTATCATGCATACACATATAATTATAAACATATAAAACAGAAATCAAAGCGGCAAAAAATATTATAGTCACATCTTTAGATACCCCCCTTTGGAATTGCCTGCCTGCCCCGGCCCGAGACGCCCAGCCACGGCCGCTGTTAAACCGCCCACGCCGAGACTGGAACCGTGTCCGCCCCGGCCCGCCCGAGACGACCAGCCACGGCCGCTGTTAAACCGCCCACGCCGGGACCGGAACCGTGTCCGCTCCGGCCCGCCCGAGACGCCCAGCCACGTCCGCTGTTAAACCGCCCACGCCGGGACCGGAACCGTGTCCGCCCCGGCCCGCCCGAGACGCCCAGCCACGGCCGCTGTTAAACCGCCCACGCCGGGACCGGAACCGTGTCCGCTCCGGCCCGCCCGAGACGCCCAGCCACGTCCGCTGTTAAACCGCCCACGCCGGGACCGGAACTGTGTCCGCCCCGGCCCGCCCGAGACGCCCAGCCACGGCCGCTGCTAAACCGCCCACGCCGGGACCGGAACCGTGTCCGCCCCGGCCCGCCCGAGACGCCCAGCCACGGCCGCTGTTAAACCGCCCACGCCGGGACCGGAACCGTGTCCGCCCCGGCCCGCCCGAGACGCCCAGCCACGGCCGCTGTTAAACCGCCCACGCCGGGACCGGAACCGTGTCCGCCCCGGCCCGAGACGACCAGCCACGGCCGCTGTTAAACCGCCCACGCCGGGACCGGAACCGTGTCCGCCCCGACCCGACCGCGACGCCCAGCCACGGCCGCTGTTAAACCGCCCACGCCGGGACCGGAACCGTGTCCGCCCTTCGGGTACCTTCTTCTACATCGATTTGACGTCTTCTGTGAAAAAATAAAGCAATTTCGTCGAAAAAATCGAGTTATAGCGAATTTGGTGACGTCACTACACACGAGTTGTACACCAAAATTAGTTAAACTTGAACAGACCGTACAAATGCCATATTTTGAGCAAAATGCAATCCAAAAACTTCCAAAGATAGCAAATGGCAAGGGCTACAAGATGGCTAACTCGGATGTTTGCAAATGTTGGTTTTTGATCCCCAAAAATGCAAAAACATCGTTGTCTGGGGGGAAAATGCCCACAAAACCAAATGTTTCCAAGTTATTCAAAAAACCGGAATACATGTCAGAGAACCACATATGGGAAACTACCCTACCAAATTTCAGAATGATATCACCATTTTTGATTGACTTATGGCATCTACAGTATGGGTAACTCATGACGTCATATTTTTTATTGCGTTTTTTTGGCTTTTATAGACCAGAACAGACAAATAAATACTACCACTGTATTTCTGAGACAAAACTGGTCTACAAACACGCCTTTTTATATAGATTTATCAATTGAGAATTTTTGCCCACAGTGACCTGAACTTGACCTGAACTTGACATTAACTTCACGCAAATGAAGTCAGGTGGTAAAATGACTATCACTATCGAATTATACGTGGACAATAACCCATAAAACATGTGTTGCATGACTTTCGTAGATATTTTGCGCATAGTGACCTTTTGTGACCTGACCTTGAACTTGACCTTGGCCAACGATCTCACTTTAGCTCATGCGGGATGTGAATCATACATTTGGCAGCACTTTGGGTGATCATGGTCGTAATCGAAAGGCTTTGGATGTAAAGTATGGCCCATAAACTCAAATACGTCGATTGTGACCTTTGACCTGACCGTGACCGGACATTTGACCTCACTTTGCCATTTGTGAGTATGCTTTAGATTCGTCTCATTGAGAACTTTCGATTTCCGCCTTGCGCGTCTCGCTGCGATCATTGGTTCGGAAGATAACCAGGGGGCGTTTAACGCCCCCCCCCCCCCCCCCCCCAGTCAATGGTGTTCTGCTGATACCCCAGTCAATGCCGGGTTAAACCGTCAACGCCGGGGCCGGAACCGTGTCCGCCCCGGCCCGAGACGCCCAGCCACGGCCGCAGTTAACCGCCCACGCCGGGACCGGAACCGTGTCCGCCCCGGCCCGCCCGAGACGCCCAGCCACGGCCGCAGTTAACCGCCCACGCCGGGAGCCACCCGGGACGTCCAGCGTTGCCAGACGGACGTCGTTCATGCGTTGCCAGACGGGACGCCGCGCTGCCAGACGGTTCAGACAGGGACCTGGCCGTCCCGGAAGCCGCTGCACGGCTTTACACCGCGACATGATTCAGCACACATGCCCGCCTCATGCCGCGGCTCAGCACTCGCCGAACGCGGGGATCACACGTGACACGACGTCTCCGAGCTGCAGGCTTCCCTCGAGACGCCGTCGTAGGCTTCCTCGAGACGCCGGGCATTAGTTCCGATGGGCGAGCTCTGAGGTCGATCCGCTCTCTCAGCTGCCCGGGGTCGCTCACGATCGTCATTATCTGACCGGCTTCTATGCTGAGTACGCATAGACGCCACGCTAAGCTCCCTGATACTGAGAGCAGTGGCGGCGGAAGGTATTTTCGGATGGGGGGAATAAACCCAGGGGCCCCCACGGCCAAAGGCCCCCACAAAAAAAGACGAGAAATGATATCTCATTGGATTTTACTAGCGGATCCAGGGGGGGGGGGGTATCAGGGGAAAACGTACCCCCCCCCCCCCCCTACAGGAATCGGGGGGGGGGCATTCAATACAAGTATGACGCAAGTACAAGCGCGTTCCCTGCCCTGAACGTGAAAAACAATGATCTTAGGAGAAAACTTCATGAAAACGGAAGTTTGTTTTCCTCGATTGATTAAATTTGAAGTTTTTATGTATCCCTTTCTTTCAATGATAGACAAAACAGCGCAATTGATATAATGCAAGCAGCCCCAGTGACACTTAACCCGCGCCCCGCTGGGGGGGGGGGGGGGGCAGAATCTGCTCCGTCTTGGATTTTCACAATAACTTGAAAACTATGCTAGGTATCAACTTTCAGTACTTTATGCTGCATCAATTCTACGTCTTCTCACCTAATTTCAATGAAATTGATGTAGTATTTTGGGAGATGACTCTTTAATGACGTCATGTCAAGTCATTTTTGGTGGAAAAACGATAAATGTTTGACAAATTGTAGAAAATAGATATAATACAAAACGGCAAAAGAAAGGAAATGACATTCTCTTCAAAATGACTATCTCAAATTTTCGAAATTTTGCGTTTTTGACCCCCAAAATAAAATAAAAACTGTTTTTTTTTCGGAGAACAAAAATCCACAAAATCAAATTTGTGTGAATTTGAAAAGTGAATTTCTTAAGCTCGAATACCAAAATAAGGTGACCGGCCCAAATCAGCGGATATAAAATGGGGGTAATTTTTACCACAAAAAGATGCCCCCCCCCCCCCCCCCCCACGGAGAGAGGCTGGATCCGCCAGTGTCGGATTCAGGCCACCATATTTTGCAGGGCCCCTAAATGGTCGCAAAAAAACGTCGGAGAGGCCCATGTTGAAGTCTCAGGCCTTCCGAGGGCCCCTCAGGCCTATCGAGGGTCCCCTCAGGCCGACTGAGGTCCTTCTGTCGGCCTTAGAGGACCCCTCAGGCTGGCTGGGGCACCTCGGAGCCCTCGGTCATTTTCTTGGAGGGCCCCTCTTACAAAGTTATGGGGGGGGGGGCAATCATGTTTGTGTCCTAACTTCTTGATTAGGGGGGGGGCAGCTGCCCCCCCCCCCATGCCCCTCTCTTCCACCGCCCCTGACTGCGAGAGCTTATGTTTCCTGACAACAGACAGGCAATTGCCAGAGACAGTGAGCTGGGAGCAGCCGGGTCGGATCCAGGAAACCATCCCGGTCAGACTGTCATTTGGCGATGGAGACATCGCTCTCCTCAATTCCGGATCATCAGTTCCGGTTAGCAACAGGACAAGTCTGATCCCTAATAACAGGCGCAACAATGCAACAGGACAAGTCTGATCCCTAATAACAGGCGCAACAATCGCAGAACACCACTGTAATTCCCAGCAGCAGCGGGATTGGCGTCCAATCCGGCAGAGTGCCAAGGGCGTAGGCAAGGGGGGGGGGCAAGAGGGCCATGCCCCCTCCCCCTGGAGGCCAAGCGGGCCCCTCTGGCGACCGAGCGAGGGCCCCCGGCCCCAGTGTTTTGTATGGTGGCAGGCGCCCGCAAAACGCCTTACGTCGCGCAAAAGAACGCCCACGAACGGAAAAAATATCGTGACTCGAACAAATAACAGCACTTGCTTGTCTGTTAAAGGCATGTATATGTAAATACGTAGAAAGGGATCCCAGCCAGTGTGGATAGGGCCCTCTATCAGCTTTTAAAGGGTCCTGCCGATCTGCAGATGGCCCCCTGTCGGCATTTAGAGGGCCCCTTCCAGTTGTAGAGGGCCCTCTGCTGGCCTTTATAGGGCCCTGCCGATCTGGAAAGGGTCCTTGCCGATCTGGATAGGGCCATCTGCCGGTCTTTAGAGGGCCCTGCCGATCTATAGATCGCCCTGCCAATCTGTAGATCGCCCTGCCAATATGTAGAGGGCCTCTGTCGGCATTTTAGAGGGCCCTGCCGACCTGTAGACTCTTCCAGGCTTTAGAGGCCCTGTCGATCTGCAGTGTCCCAGCCAATCTGAAGAGGGCCCTCTACTGGCCTTTAGAGGGTCCTGCCGATCTATAGAGGGCCCTCTGCCCACCTTTAGAGGGCCCTTCCAGCAAGTAGAGGGCCTGCCCATCTGCAGAGGGCCCCCTGTCGGCATTTAGAAGGCCCATTCCCGTTGTAGAGGGCCCTCTGCCGGCCTTTATAGGGCCATGCCAATCTGTAGAGGGTCCCTGACGATCTGGAGAGGGCCCTCTGCCGGTCTTTAGAGGGCCCTGCCAATCCGTAGAGGGCCTCTTCCGACACTTAGAGGGCCCTTCCGACCTGTAGAGGGCCCTCTTCCAGCCTTTAGGGACCCTGTGGAACTGCAGAGTGTCCCAGCCAATCTATAGAGGGCCCTCTGTCGGCCTTTAGATGGCCCTGCCGGCCTTTAGAGGGCCCTTCCGGCCTTTAGCGGGCCTTGTCGGCCTTTAGAGGGCCCTGCCGGCCTTTAGACGGCCCTGCTGACCTGTAGATCGCCTTGCCAATCTGCAGAGGGCCTATACCGGAATTTACAGGGCCCTTCCGACCTGTAGACGGCCCCCTTCCAGTCTTTAGGGGCCTTGTCGATCTGCAGTGTCCCAGCCAATCTGTAGAGTGAGTGTGGAGGGCCCTCTGCCGGCCTTTAGAGGGCCCTGCCGATCTGCAGATGGCCATCTGCCGGCCTTTAGAGGCCCCTGCCGATCTGTAGAGGGCTCTCTGCTGGCCTTTAGAGGGTCCTGTGGTGGTAGAGGTGGTCTGTCGGTCGAGCGCCGGTGAGGCTCTCGAAGGAAGACCAGTGAAAGTTATTATTGTTTTGCAGTGTATGCTAGTAACGTCTGAGAGGTACAAGGCTTTGATAATGTAGGCTTTGACTTTGACTCGAACTCGGGCTGCCACTACCAGGAAAGGTTATAAGCCCAGCGCTCTCCCACTGAGCTACAGGAGCGGACAAATCGCTCGTTTCCGCACAATCAAAGGCTGTTTAATGTTAGTGTCATAATTCCTATCCCAGAATCCAGATCACTGCACAATAATTTAGATGGGGTGGAATTAATGCATTGCACTGCAATAGAAGTTGCTGTGAGGATAAATACAGCTTGAATATTCCGATAACTCCTATATATTACGGCTTATCACACATATCACACTATATATATGGCTATTCCATTTACGATTTGCATCTACAAGAACTCCAAAGTATGTAATGCATGGGTTTCTCGTGATTGGTGTATCATTTAATACTATGTCAAGATCTTGTCACGTCACTGATCTTGAATAGATTTGGAAATTTGTATGTGATGCATTTAGTGATAATATATTTACATGGAACAGCTCGTCATTTTTTTAAATTAATTCATTAATCTTTATTTGCAGCTCTTCAACATGTATAGCTTGAATATAAATTGCCGTATATCATCATCAAATAAGTAAAAGGTACCAATGTCTGTTGTATACTGATGTCATTAATATAGAGAATACATAAAAGAAAAGAGGACCTAAAAATCGAACCCTGTGGGTCGCCAATTTTCATCATTGGTTTCTTAGATGCAACCTCATCTAAGAAACCAATGATGAAACCAATGAAACCAATGATATTGCCATTGTATGCCTCTTGTTAATATGTGACTATCGTGTTGTAGAAACCCCTCGTATCACAATGCGGTGTATTTTTTTTTCAAGAGAATTGCTAAGCAAACTGTATCCAAAGCTTTCTGTAAATCAAGGTGGAGCATGTTATTTCGTTATTTTGTAGATATTTTGTAAACTTCATCGTACATTTGCACAATCGGCATGTACGTACTGTGTTGTTTCCTGAATCCGAATTGAATAAGATTCAGGATAATATTTTCATTAACCCACGCCCCGCTGGAGGTGGCAGAATCTGCCCCCCCCCCCCCCCACCCCGGATTATCTCAATAACTTAAAAAACAATGATAGATATCGACGTCAATCCTTCAGTACCTTATGCTGCATCAATAATACGTATTATCCAACATTTCAATAAAGATGTCGATTACTGTGGGAGACGATGACGTTTTAATCACGTCATGTCATGCAATTTTTGGTGGAAAAACAATACATGTTTGAAAAATCGTAGAAATTCGAGTTTTGACGAAAATTGCAAATAAAAAATGTCAAAGAAGGGAAATGACATAATACTAAAAATGGCTATCTCGGATTTTCGAAATTTTGTGTTTTGACTCCCAAAAAAGAAAAAAGAAACTTGTTCTTCGTTGCCGAAAACTTATTTGTCGTTGTTTTACAACATACAACATACTGTACTGTTTAATTATGTGCCCCCCCCCCCCTTGGCTACGAGGGCCCCTCTAATCCCATTTGCCCCCCCCCCCCCCCCCTCCCCCCTGGGCGAAATCTTCCCTACGCCCCTGCAGAGTGCTGGGCTAATCAGAACTCGGCTGGCACATGGCAATATGGACAATGTGGTCTTATTACGAGCGAGCGCGAAGCGCTCGCTCGTCCTTCCGTGGTTACGAGCGAGCGTTTCGCGCTCGCTCGTCTTTCCGTGGTATATTGGACAAATCTGAATATGAGCGGCCCGGCCCGGCCCGGCCCGACCCGTGGCGACGCTTTTGAGAAGCTCATATCTCTGCAACCACACGTCCGAGTGACAAGCTGACTTCTTTGCTGAGCAGCCCCATCCAACCTACCCTGTTTGAGACCAGTACCTACTCATGTGGGTGACTACCACTGCGCGTGGCGCGTGCCGCGTGAGGGGTGTTGAAAGGTGTTTTCTCGCAAAAACTCTGCAACGGCTGAGCCGATTGTGTGCAAATTTGGTGTGTGGTTAGGGACCCCTCAGCCGCCAATTTTCGACAAGTCAGGGGTGGGGTGCCTCTGCACGTGCGCACGTGCACACCCCTATTTTACATCTCAGGAACCGCTAAACCGAATGCCTTCTAATTTGGTGTTTGGTTAGTGACCTCCCAACTGCCAGTTTCCCACAAGTCAGGGATTGCCATTGTATTAGGGTCAGGGATTGCCTCTGTACGTGCGCACGTACACACCCCTATTCTATATCTCAGGAACGGTTGAGCCGATTGTGTTCAAATTTGGTGTGTGGTTAAGGACTCCTCCGCCGCCGTCTACCCACAAGTCATGGGTGGGGTACTACATGCATGCCTACCCACATGCTCTGCACGTGCGCACGTGCGCACCTTTTTATGTATCTCAGGAACTACTTGCCCGATCGAGTTGAAATTCACCATACATTTCGTTCGCGCTCGCTCGTTCATCGCCAACTACAGCGCCTTACTGGTCATTATTATGTGATACTTGTTGTATTTTCTGAGTCATATCCCACCACCTCAAGGTCCTGTTCAGATTGAATGTTATTGCGAACAAATACGTATGACGAATGATGATTGACGTTCTATAGTAATATTCTTGTATTAGGCAATACTTCATATATAATACAATTTCGACAAACAAAACTAGTTTTTTTTGCAGTGAGACCTTTGAAAATATTGACACATTAGAAAGTAAAAATGCTGCTTAGTTTGCTTTAAGATGTTTTAGGTGATAAGTGCATCTATTAAGGAAGGAAAGATCCAAATTATAACCGTGCAAACACTGCTGGCGTGGGAATATATGTTATTGGCGGGGTAAATGTTCGAGTAAAAGATCACCGTGGGTACTGCGAGATGTTATTTTGTATTTACTCACGACACTCGAGTACATTAATTTCTGTGACTGACGAGAATATATAAATTTATGTGACTGACGAGAATATACCAATTTCTGTCTTGGCATACATCCAGCATATCGACTATCGACGCTATGTAGAATATGCTTCCGTAAAGGAATCTTGGATGATTTATATTTCTAGTTGGACGCCTTCGGTTGCCGTCTTTCGCATCTTGGAAACACATCCAAAAAGATGGCACATATCCTATTAAAAAAAAACTGAATAAAGGGTCACCTTGAAAGTTTTCTTGAAATTTGGCTATACGGGGTATTTCGAGCTGAAAAACGAATGGTACTTGTTTGAACGATATTTGGATATCCGTCGAAACATTGGCCATATTTATCTTTTCTCCTTCATGGCCATACACAACTTCATGACAAATTATGACGTCATGCATAATGCATATGGTAGCTTGGA
>JAXIVJ010011337.1:5000-7500 GCA_036785665.1 Chirona hameri
GCAGGAGCTCCCAGATCGCCGCCGCCACCGGCGCCCTCTGGGATGCCGGGCCGCTCTGCAGGAGAGCCAGCGCCGCCATCGAGTCGGTGCATATGATGACCGGGTGCACCACGTCGCGGTCCTCACTCCTCGATGCTCCTTAGCTCCTCCAGCGCCGCTCTCAGGGCGAAGAGCTCGGCGCGGGTGCTGGAGCAGAGGTGTCGCACAGCGACGCGGACGTCTCGGGTGTCGTCGCCGTTGTACAGGTGGATGGTGGCCCCTCCTCCGTTCAGGACGCCACCAGACGCTGAGCCGTCCGTCCACACCCAGGTGGACTGCCGGGAGTCCGTCCAGGCGCTCCTCTGCCGCTCTTCGCCTGGTGTCGGGCAGACGGTCTCTGCGCCCATCCGGCTCCACCTCCAGGCTGATGGAGATCTCCGGAGGGGGCACCATGGCGGGATGGTGACGTGAAGTCGCTCCTCGCCCTGATGGGTGATTCGGCGGTGGTACTCGTAGCGAGAGCCTCGCGGTCACGGTCCCTCCATCCGAACGTGGTCGACAGGCGCCGGGCGGGAGTCGCGTCCACCAGGGCTCTGAGCGGATCTCCCCATGCCCACCATGCGCGCCGCTAGGACCGCGCGGCGCGTGTGGGCGGTAGAGAACCCCGCCTCCGCCATCAACGCGTGTACCGGCGTGGAGACCGGGCAGCCCGTGACCACGCGGGCCGCGGCTCTCATTTCCCGGCCCACCAGCTCCATGTAGGAGGGCGAGGCCGCAAGCAGCCAGGCCCCCGCCGCGTGCTCCAGGGCTCCTCTGATGTACCCGTTCGCCACCATTCTGAAGTTGGCGCTCACCGAGTCCCCAGCTCCTACCGGTCATGCGACGAAGCTGGGCGATGCGGGGGTGCACCCTCCGTTTCAGCTCAGAGCAGTGCTCGCCGAAGTGGAGGAGCCGGTCGAAGGTTACTCCGAGGAGGCGCAGTTTGGGACTGGCCGTCACCGTAGCGCCCGCCACCTTGATGCTCAGACCGGTCGCATCTCGAGCCCACTGGGACAGGACGAGGGCCTGCGTTTTCTCTCCGGCGACGCGCATTTCCCACCTGTCGGCCCAGGCAGAGATGACGTCGGCCGCCCTCTGGGCCCAGTGACCGGCTCGCTCGACCGAGGCACAGCTGCTGAGCGTTGCCGTGTCGTCGGCGTACATGAAGGTGTCGGTGCTCGGGACGGTCTTCAGTGCTGTGATGAGGTCAGCTGACCACAACGTGTACAGCGTGGTGCCAGGACACTGCCCAGCGTGAGGCCGGCACGGAACGGACGCTCTCGGCTTTGGGCGCCATTGACCTCGACGGACGCTCTCCGGTCCCGGAGGAACGCCCATATCCATGATGACATGCACTTGGGCACCCCCAGGCGGAGAAGCTTCAATCGAAGCATCTTGTGGTCGATGACGTCGTACGCTCTTGCGAAGTCGAAGGCAAGTAGTACGAACTTCTCGGCGGTCGCACCATCCACCGGCCGGCCCCTGGACTTTGGTTTATTCCAACCATCTTGGACTTGCTGTATCAGCCGGGCCAGGTTGTCCTCAACTGACTTGCCGCGTCAGAAGCCGACCTGTTCAGGCGGCACGAGTCCTTCGCGCTCGACTATATGAGTGAGTCTAGCAGCGACAAGGCGCTCGGCCAGCTTGGCCAGATGACTGTTGAGGGCTATTGGTCTGTAGCTGGTAGTCATCTTCGGGTCTTTCCCGGCTTTGGGGATCGGGATGATGACTGCCCGTCGCCAGGAGGACGGGACTTGACCCGTTGACCATGACAGGTTCAGCAGGCGGAGAAGAAACAGCTTTGGCGCCGGGACCCAGGTGTCGCAGTTGCTCCGCGTAGATGTCGTCTGGGCCTGGTGTCTTCTTGTACTGCATTTTGCACAACTGCGTTTCCAGCTCCGAAGGCGTAAACGGGGAACAAGCCTCGGAGCGGACGCCGTCGCACAAGCAGGAGGCAGCACGACGCGTGATCAGCTCCATCTTGGTTGTTCGGTCTTGGAGCTTGTGTCGGACCTGACGGCTCACGTTTGCGTACATCTTGGCAAACGCCTCGGCCTTGTTCCGGTCCTCCACGATCCGACGACCGTGATTCCCGAGGGCTTGGCCACGCGGTGCCTGCACCGTCCCTTCCATCTTCCTGAGTATATTGTGTACATGCTTGCTGGTCGATTCAGCTCCTCCGTGGCGAAAGTTTCTGAAGGCGCGCGCTCTTGCCTCATCCTCGATCTGCGCGGTCCTGCGTTTGGTCGTCACCCGATGGTCTCTGGCCATTGGGTGACGACCAAACGGATCAGCGATCAGCGGATCCGGGGTTAGCGGCCAGGGCGGTTCTGGCAGTCCGGCGGTCCCGCACGGCAGCCACCAGCTCTGGGTCCATGGCCTATGGTTTGGGGTCGGATCTGTCTCCACGGGGGATCCACTCCACGCTGCACCTCAGGAGCGCAGTGCAGAGGAGCTCGTTGAGCCGCTCTACGGATATCTC
>JAXIVJ010011337.1:12500-43901 GCA_036785665.1 Chirona hameri
AAGCAAAATGCAATCGAAAAACGCCAAAAGGTAGACAATTGCAAGGGCTACAAACCAGCTATCTCGAAATTGCGAAAATGTTGTTTACCCCCCAAATAAAAATAAAATGGGGAAAAATGCCCACAAAATCAAATTTTTCAAAGATATTTAAAAAACGGAATATATGTCAGATAACCACATATGGGCAACTAGCATACCAAATTTCAAAATGATATCTTTTTTGACTGACTTTTGGCTATAAAGTATGGGTAAATCATGTCATATTTTGAAATTGCGTTTGTTTGCTTTTATTGACCAGATACAGACAAATAAATGCCAGCACTGTATTTCTGATACAAAACTTATATAGAAACATGCCTTTTTCATTTAGATTTATCAATTTCAAACTTTGACCTTCAGTGACCTGAACTTGACCTGAATTTGACACTAACTTCACGTAAATGAAGTCAGGTGGTAAAATGACTATCACTATCGAATTGTACGCGTAAAAACATCCATAAAACATGTGCTGCATGACTTCCGTAGATATTTTGTGTATAGTGTCCTTTTGTGACCTGACCTTGACCTTGATCTTTTCCAAACAATCTCACTTTAGCTCATGTGGGATATGTATCATACCGTTGACAGCACTTTGGGTGATTATAGGCGCAATCGAAGGCTATGGATGGCAAGTATGGTCCATAAACTCATACCTCGATTTTGACGTTTGACTTGACCGTGACCTGACATGTGTCCTTAGTTTGAAATTGTTAAGTATGCGTTAGGTTTATCTCATTTAAACGCTTTCGAATGCCGCATTGCGCTTCCCGCTGCCATCATTGGTTCTGAAGATACCAGGGGGGCTACCCCCCCAGTGAGTCGTGTTACAGAAAATATCCCAGTGACTGCCGGGTTAAGCCAGATAAGAACCGTTTCAACCTTCAGGATACTCTCACTTTCTTCAAATCACGACTTAAAAACATGCCGGATCTGAGATTAACTTTATATTTGCATTATTTACCCCCGCGCTCAACAACGCATGTTCATTATTTACCCAACCCCCAGCACAACAACATTTGTTTCGCTGGGGTAGGGGTAAAAGGGCCCTCAGTCTTGGAAAGGGGCCCTGACGCTCCGGGGGCCCATACAACTGGCCGCGGGTACTACCTTTGCGAAATCTTGGGTACGCCTATGGCCTTCTCAGGCCTGGAATGGGCCCAAATGCCGTTTCGGATATTTATAGGGACTGCCCCCCCCCCCCCCCCCCCCCAGATGGGTTATGTAACCCACTTACGACAGTACACTGGGCAATGAACAGTATTGAGTCATTATCGATGGGCATTGGAGATTATGGAGTCTCTTGACCGGCCCGTTTATAGTTTGAATGTGTGTCTGTCTGGCAGGGTATGGACATTATCGAGTCCCTGGACCCGGCCAAGTTCACCCAGTACATCCAGCGGACCGGCAACACCATCTGTGGCCGACACCCGATCGGTGTCCTGCTCAACGTGAGTCTCGCGACCTGACCTGCCCCTGACTGTGAACTAACCTGACCTGACCTGTCATATGCTCACCTGACCTGACCTGTCATGCTAACCTGACCTGACCTGTCATATGATAACCTGACCTGACCTGTCATGTGCTAACCTGACCTGTCATGTCATATGATAACCTGACCTGACCCTGACCTGTCATGTGTTGACCTGACCTGCCCCTGACCTGGCATGTGTTAACCTGACCTGAACCTGATCTGTTCTGACCTGGCCTGCAGTAACAACCTGACCTGACTTATAGTATTGACCGGACCCATGTTGTACTTACCTGACCTGACCTGTACCGTGGCAGAGCGGACCGGAGCTGGGCCAGGGATACACCGTTCTGTGCTGACCTGACCTGACCTGTACCGTGGCAGAGCGGACCGGAGCTGGGCCAGGGATACACCGTTCTGTGCTGACCTGACCTGGCCTGTACCGTGGCAGAGCGGACCGGAACTGGGCCAGGGATACACCGTTCTGTGCTGACCTGACCTGACCTGTACCGTGGCAGAGCGGACCGGAACTGGGCCAGGGATACACCGTTCTGTGCTGACCTGACCTGACCTGTACCGTGGCAGAGCGGACCGGAACTGGGCCAGGGATACACCGTTCTGTGCTGACCTGACCTGACCTGACCTGTACCGTGGCAGAGCGGACCGGAGCTGGGCCAGTGATACACCGTTCTGTGCTGACCTGACCTGACCTGTACCGTGGCAGAGCGGACCGGAACTGGGTCAGGGATACACCGTTCTGTGCTGACCTGACCTGACCTGACCTGTACCGTGGCAGAGCGGACCGGAACTGGGCCAGAGATACACCGTTCTGTGCTGACCTGACCTGACCTGACCTGACCTGTACCGTGGCAGAGCGGACCGGAACTGGGCCAGGGATACACCGTTCTGTGCTGACCTGGCCTGACCTGTACCGTGGCAGAGCGGACCGGAACTGGGCCAGGGATACACCGTTCTGTGCTGACCTGGCCTGACCTGACCTGTACCGTGGCAGAGCGGACCGGAACTGGGCCAGGGATACACCGTTCTGTGCTGACCTGACCTGACCTGACCTGACCTGTACCGTGGCAGAGCGGACCGGAACTGGGCCAGGGATACACCGTTCTGTGCTGACCTGACCTGACCTGTACCGTGGCAGAGCGGACCGGAGCTGGGCCAGGGATACACCGTTCTGTGCTGACCTGACCTGACCTGTACCGTGGCAGAGCGGACCGGAGCTGGGCCAGGGATACACCGTTCTGTGCTGACCTGACCTGACCTGACCTGTACCGTGGCAGAGCGGACCGGAACTGGGCCAGGGATACACCGTCCTGTGCTGACCTGACCTGACCTGTACCGTGGCAGAGCGGACCGGAGCTGGGCCAGGGATACACCGTTCTGTGCTGACCTGACCTGACCTAACCTGTACCGTGGCAGAGCGGACCGGAGCTGGGCCAGGGATACACCGTTCTGTGCTGACCTGACCTGACCTGACCTGTACCGTGGCAGAGCGGACCGGAACTGGGCCAGGGATACACCGTTCCGTGCTGACCTGGCCTGACCTGTACCGTGGCAGAGCGGACCGGAGTTGGGCCAGGGATACACCGTTCTGTGCTGACCTGACCTGACCTGACCTGTACCGTGGCAGAGCGGACAGGAGCTGGGCCAGGGATACACCGTTCTGTGCTGACCTGACCTGACCTGACCTGTACCGTGGCAGAGCGGACCGGAACTGGGCCAGGGATACACCGTTCTGTGCTGACCTGACCTGACCTGTACCGTGGCAGAGCGGACCGGAACTGGGCCAGGGATACACCGTTCTGTGCTGACCTGACCTGACCTGTACCGTGGCAGAGCGGACCGGAACTGGGCCAGGGATACACCGTTCTGTGCTGACCTGACCTGACCTGACCTGTACCGTGGCAGAGCGGACCGGAGCTGGGCCAGGGATACACCGTTCTGTGCTGACCTGACCTGACCTGTACCGTGGCAGAGCGGACCGGAACTGGGCCAGGGATACACCGTTCTGTGCTGACCTGACCTGACCTGACCTGTACCGTGGCAGAGCGGACCGGAACTGGGCCAGGGATACACCGTTCTGTGCTGACCTGACCTGACCTGTACCGTGGCAGAGCGGACCGGAACTGGGCCAGGGATACACCGTTCTGTGCTGACCTGACCTGACCTGACCTGTACCGTGGCAGAGCGGACCGGAACTGGGCCAGGGATACACCGTTCTGTGCTGACCTGACCTGGCCTGACCTGTACCGTGGCAGAGCGGACCGGAACTGGGCCAGGGATACACCGTTCTGTGCTGACCTGACCTGACCTGTACCGTGGCAGAGCGGACCGCAGCTGGGCCAGGGATACACCGTTATGTGCTGACCTGACCTGGCCTGACCTGTACCGTGGCAGAGCGGACCGGAGCTGGGCCAGGGATACACCGTTCTGTGCTGACCTGACCTGGCCTGACCTGTACCGTGGCAGAGCGGACCGGAACTGGGCCAGGGATACACCGTTCTGTGCTGACCTGACCTGACCTGACCTGACCTGTACCGTGGCAGAGCGGACCGGAGCTGGGTCAGGGATACACCGTTCTGTGCTGACCTGACCTGACCTGTACCGTGGCAGAGCGGACTGGAACTGGGCCAGGGATACACCGTTCTGTGCTGACCTGACCTGTACCGTGGCAGAGCGGACCGGAACTGGGCCAGGGATACACCGTTCTGTGCTGACCTGACCTGACCTGACCTGTACCGTGGCAGAGCGGACCGGAACTGGGCCAGGGATACACCGTTCTGTGCTGACCTGACCTGACCTGTACCGTGGCAGAGCGGACCGGAACTGGGCCAGGGATACACCGTTCTGTGCTGACCTGACCTGACCTGACCTGTACCGTGGCAGAGCGGACCGGAACTGGGCCAGGGATACACCGTTCTGTGCTGACCTGACCTGACCTGTACCGTGGCAGAGCGGACCGGAACTGGGCCAGGGATACACCGTTCTGTGCTGACCTGACCTGACCTGTACCGTGGCAGAGCGGACCTGAGCTGGGCCAGGGATACACCGTTCTGTGCTGACCTGACCTGACCTGTACCGTGGCAGAGCGGACCGGAGCTGGGCCAGGGATACACCGTTCTGTGCTGACCTGACCTGACCTGACCTGTACCGTGGCAGAGCGGACCGGAGCTGGGCCAGGGATACACCGTTCTGTGCTGACCTGACCTGACCTGTACCGTGGCAGAGCGGACTGGAGCTGGGCCAGGGATACACCGTTCTGTGCTGACCTGACCTGACCTGTACCGTGGCAGAGCGGACCGGAGCTGGGCCAGGGATACACCGTTCTGTGCTGACCTGACCGGTGGCTGGTGTGACTGACTAGTCAGTGTCAGGGTTGGCGCGGCCAGGGATACGTAGTTCTGTGCTGACCTGACCGGTGGCTGGTGTGACTGACTAGTCAGTGTCAGGGTTGGCGCGGCCAGGGATACGTAGTTCTGTGCTGACCTGACCGGTGGCTGGTGTGACTGACTAGTCAGTGTCAGGGTTGGCGCGGCCAGGGATACACCGTTCTGTGCTGACCTGACCGGTGGCTGGTGTGACTGACTAGTCGGTGTCGGGGTTGGCGCGGCCAGGGATACGTCGTTCTGTGCTGACCTGACTGGTGTCTGCTGTGACTGACTAGTCAGTGTCAGGGTTGGCGCGGCCAGGGATACGTCGTTCTGTGCTGACCTGACCGGTGGCTGGTGTGACTGACTAGTCAGTGTCAGGGTTGGCGCGGCCAGGGATACGTCGTTCTGTGCTGACCTGACCGGTGGCTGGTGTGACTGACTAGTCAGTGTCAGGGTTGGCGCGGCCAGGGATACGTCGTTCTGTGCTGACCTGACCGGTGGCTGGTGTGACTGACTAGTCAGTGTCAGGGTTGGCGCGGCCAGGGATACGTCGTTCTGTGCTGACCTGACCGGTGGCTGGTGTGACTGACTAGTCAGTGTCAGGGTTGGCGCGGCCAGGGATACACCGTTCTGTGCTGACCTGACCGGTGGCTGGTGTGACTGACTAGTCAGTGTCAGGGTTGGCGCGGCCAGGGATACGTCGTTCTGTGCTGACCTGACCGGTGGCTGGTGTGACTGACTAGTCAGTGTCGGGGTTGGCGCGGCCAGGGTTACGTCGTTCTGTGCTGACCTGACCGGTGGCTGGTGTGACTGACTAGTCAGTGTCAGGGTTGGCGCGGCCAGGGATACGTCGTTCTGTGCTGACCTGACCGGTGTCTGGTGTGACTGACTAGTCAGTGTCGGGGTTGGCGCGGCCAGGGATACGTCGTTCTGTGCTGACCTGACCGGTGGCTGGTGTGACTGACTAGTCAGTGTCAGGGTTGGCGCGGCCAGGGATACGTCGTTCTGTGCTGACCTGACCGGTGTCTGGTGTGACTGACTAGTCAGTGTCAGGGTTGGCGCGGCCAGGGATACGTCGTTCTGTGCTGACCTGACCGGTGTCTGGTGTGACTGACTAGTCAGTGTCAGGGTTGGCGCGGAAGCCGGCGGACGGCTCCCTGTTATCATTGCCTTGTGAACACTGCCAGAATATGAAGTCCGTAGGAGTGCGAGGAGCGTTCAGTGGAACTGTGAGGATACAATGCTCCGAGCATTGGATGACAGTACGCACCGTGGGAGTATGAACACTAGACCTAATCAGAGCACAACTGCACTTTGCCATCAGGGTACCGTTACCCCGTGCGGGCCCTCCGCTGCTGCTGACTGGACTCCCCCTCTCGTGTACCGCGCGCTTACCGGTCATTCTTACCGTCCCCAGACTGTGGCGAAACTCAACGAGACGCCCAACGGTCACCGGATGAAGCTGAAGTTCCTGAAGTACGCGCAGTCGAGCCAGTGTCGCACGCCGAGCGACTCGTCCGTCAGCTACGCGTCCGCCTCGCTTATCTTCGAATGACTCGGTCGGCCGGCGGCCGGTGGCGGCCCGCCCCGCGCCTGCCCGTTTTATACTGCGCCGCCGCGCTCACCGCGCTCGCCGCGCCGACGCGTTTTGTACACGCCGCCCGGGCCGTCACGCCGCGCTGAGGTGGGCCCGGCTCGGCGGGGTGCCGCCTCTGACGGAGTGGCGGCCGCTGTCCACCCCAGGACCAGACAGCAGTGCCGACCGCGGCGGCCGCCGCCGGGCCATCCGGGGCGGCCCACCGCGGACCGATGACACCACGCCAGGACGACACAACAGTGCCGCCGCAGACGCGCGATGACATTAGCTTCATGTGACACGCCATAAGCCGCCTCAATGACGCAATGACGCGTGGTGGCCACCGGCCGCTGCGTGGGACACGTCGCTCGATACCGGATACACGTTATGGCGTCATCAGCCGCCGCTGGAGACGCGTGTGACATCACTAGATTGCGGAGACGCGCGTGTGACGTGATTAGTTGCTGTAGACTCACGTGGTGCCGTCACCGCCCCGGCCGGCGCCACCCGCAGCTATTTATCTCATTGATGCCGACACGGGGCACCGCGTGATGGCGTGACCAGCCGGCTGACAGACAGACAGACATACAATACACATATTGTAATCAGCCAGTGTGACTCTCAGCGCGGCGGAGAGGGCGAGAGCTAGAGCGGAGAGAGCGCGAGAGCGCGAGAGCGCGAGAGCGCGAGAGCGCGAGAGCGCGAGAGCGCGAGACAGACAGACACAGACAGACACAGACAGACACAGACAGACAGACAGACAAACAGATACAGACAGGGACAGACAGACAGACATACACAGGCAGATAGACAGACATACACAGGCAGACAGACAGACACAGAAACCAGACAGAGGAACAGATACACAAACAGAGACCAGACATACATACAGACAGACATAGACAGACATAGAGAGACAGACAGACACGGAGTCGGCCGACTGGCTGTGTCTGGGGTGTCAACGTGTTAACTAACTACACCACCTCGCGGGTGTCTCAACTCTCACCACCTCGAACGTAACGGTGACCAGTGTCGGACCGACAGGTCTGTCCGGTGTCTGGCGCACGAGTTTATTGCGAATGTGATGTGAAGACGGCACAGGTAGGTACACAGTACACACGTGCTGTGCGCGGCCGCCCCGCGATCCACGCGCACACTACAGCGCGCGCACACACGCACGCACACACACACAAACACACACAAACACACACAGGTCCTCCGGAGTCCCCGAATCCCGACACACAGCAATCCCAACATCCCCGACACACGGGCCCCAGCGTTGGAATTTGAGCCATTTTCTGGACTTTTTGGGTCCAAAGAATTTTGCTCTCTTCATTTTTTTTCTTCTGGAAATTTGCTCTCTTCACTTGATCTTACCGACATTGTAGTAAAAATATAATTTCATTTTCCTCACAAAGATTTAAATATCTACCACAAATCAGGAATTTTTACTTTCCAAATAAAATATTTTTTCCTCTAAAAAAATGACAATATAATTTTCATGCAAGAAAATTTTACTCTTCACCTATGGATTTTTACTCTCCGGGATCAGGTCACGACATGACAAATTCAACACGGCACACGGCACACCCGACACGTGACCCGACGTACGACACACCCGACACTCGACAGGGATCCGACACACGGCCGGGCCCGATCTGTGTCTGGCGACCAGTCGCACCCCTATCGTCGATTTAACTGAAAATCAAGTGCGCGGCCTCCCCCAGGCGCGGCATGACGGCCACTGCGATAATACCGCCGCACAGAGACCACGGCCGTAATATTCTGACCACGTATCACAGCAATAAATAGCTCTAGCCGAGCGCAGTCGGCTGGCGTCACTGTCGGCGTCACTGCGACTTGTATAGCCGTGGTGTGACGGCTGAGCCACGAACTGCTGGCGACGCGAGCACCACCGTGATATCAGGCGCATCACCTCATGGTGTCAGCACCAGGGCACCATCAGACGCAGTCACCAGACGCAGTCAGCACCGCGGCACCACCAGACGCAGTCAGCACCAGGGCACCATCAGACGCAGTCAGCACCGCGGCACCACCAGACGCAGTCAGCACCAGGGCACCATCAGACGCAGTCAGCACCAGGGCACCATCAGACGCAGTCACCACCGCAGCACCATCAGACGCAGTCACCAGACGCAGTCACCACCGCAGCACCATCAGACGCAGTCACCAGACGCAGTCACCAGACGCAGTCAGCACCGCGGCACCACCAGGGCCCAGCGCTGCACGTGGCGTCAGCGCGAGGCACACCCGCGAGTCCGTGTTTGCGTCAGCGCCCCACGGCAGCGGCCGGCCTGCGGTGCGCCGCCTCTGTGGCGACAGTGGCCAGACGCACGACCCTGCAGTCCGACAGACGGCTGGGTGCGCCACTGATGCGATCATCGCGGTCTTCTGAAGAAGACGACCAGCGCCAGCAGTACGGCCAGCACCGTCATCAGGTAGATGTCCCAGTCGGGTCCGAGCAGGCGGTTCAGCGCGGCCAGAGGCAGGTAGTCGCTCCAGTCCGACTGCCGGCACACAGGCGCGAGAGAGAGCGTTAGATCAGAGCCATACTCACCCATACGACACGCTCCAGTCGCCTCCGTCACACTGCCGACCACCCGCCGGCCGCGGCACACAGACAAACATGACCGTCATGACCGTCAGTTTAGAGGAGCGAGCACAGACACACACTGACGAAGACGCAAACAACACGGCTCGTTGGAAGGGTTCAGAGGGCTCAAACTACGGGAGATGCACCATTCGAAAGATGAGCTCACGCGGAATTCAGCGATGTAATTTTTCCAAAAATCCATCGAGCGCTTTTTTAATCGACATTTTGTCCGAAATCGCGCCCCTTTCGTTTGGCCAGGGCTATCGCGTATGGTATGGCGAAAATGCAGACCAATGACATGTCTACTGATTCGTCATGCTCTGCACGTCAAGGTGTCATAGAATGCAAAGTCATTAGATGGTTTGGTTGGTTGCACGGCTGCATCAAAGCCAAGCGCTCCCGGTGTCGGCTCTAAGGCGCACTCCCGCCCACGCCTCACGCGCAGAATCGCCGCTCGCGAAACGCGAGCTGAGCACTGCGCGCCGCCGACACAACAACAACACGTGTATTTTTCAGAATTCAAAAAACAAAACAAGACAAATAATCGAAGTTAGATTGGTGCAAAATAATACAATTCTTAAATTAAAGCACCTCTCTAAAATTACTGTTCGTTACTTAATATGAAAATATAAATAACACGGCTTACGAAGCGGGCTCTCGGCCAGTCACTGACAAACGGTGCATCGCATGTTGAAAAACATCTGTCCACTAGCCCAGCTATCCAAGGAGATCGTGACAAATTTCCAGCCACCTCCAATCGTTACAAATGGTACGTTTGTACAATTGTATGCACCATATTTGCCTAACGTAACCTCTGACCGGGACTGGGCGCCGGCCCGGCTCGGCCAGCTTCGAGTCTGTACACGATGTGACGTCAGAGGCCATGACGCGGCCGCCGCCGGTCATGACTCATGACCTGACCCTGGCCGGCCAGCCGGTCAGCGGCGGCCGCGTCATGGCCTCTGACGTCACATCGTGTACAGACTCGAAGCTGGTCGAGCCGGCCCGGCGCCCAGTCCCGGTCAGAGGTTACGTTAGGCAAATATGGTGCATACAATTGTACAAACGTACCATTTGTAACGATCGGAGGTGGCTGGAAATTTGTCACGATCTCCTTGGATAGCTAGGCTAGTGGACAGAGCTAGGTTTGTCAACATGCGATGCACCGTTTGTCTGTGACTGGCCTCGTACCGGCCGCCGGCACTGACCTCGTTTCGGGAGCCGACACTGACCTTATCTCGGGAGCCGGCACTGACCTCATCTCGGGAGCCGGCACTGACCTCGTCTCGGGAGCCGGCACTGACCTCATCTCAGGAGCAGGCACTGACCTCGTCTCGGGAGCCGACACTGACCTCATCTCGGGAGCCGGCACTGACCTCATCTCGGGAGCCGACACTGACCTTGTCTCGGGAGCAGGCACTGACCTCATCTCGCCGCCGGTACTGACCTCATTTCGGGAGCCGACACTGACGTCGTCCCGGCCGCCGGCACTGATCTCGTCTCGGGAGCCGGCACTGACCTCGTCTCGGGAGCCGGCACTGACCTCATCTCGGGAGCCGGTACTAACCTCGTCTCGGGAGCCGGCACTGACCTCGTCTCGGGAGCCGGCACTGACCTCGTATCGGGAGCCGGTACTGACCTCGTATCGGGAGCCGGTACTGACCTCGTCTCGGGAGCCGGCACTGACCTCGTCTCGGGAGCCGGCACTGACCTCGTCTCGGCCGCCGGTACTGACCTCGTCTAGGAAGCGGACGAGGAAGACGGCGCCCAGTTTGGTCATAGCCAGCGCCACCGGCACCTGGGCGTCCGGGCTAGTCTCAGCCGCCATGTCGTAGAAACGCTTCGCCAGGTGGATGTCCTGACAGGGGGAGGTAGATGAGACACGGCGGTGCACGGCAGCGAGGCAGTATGATGTCGCCACTGAGACACGACAGCACCAGAACATGCTGATGTGGCATCAACCCCACGTTCTGAAGTACACAAACATGTTGACTGAAATCACCGAGGCTTGAGATATGCCTTCGCAAACTGAACTGGATATGTAAACAATAATGCCAGACTAAAAAAAATGGTACGTGATTCGTCTTGTGTACTGCAAAAGACACGTGTGTCAGTCACCACTCATGGGGTGCAGTGCAGTGGGGGGGGGGGGGGGGGGGAGGAGGGGGATCATCCGTTGCGTACCTGTTGGATGCCGAGTCCCTGCTCGTGCATGTATCCGAGGTTAAACATGGCCTGGGCGTTCTGCTGCTGCTCCGAGGCCATGCGGTAGTGGTCGGCGGCGGCCTCGTAGTCGACCGGGGTGCCTGCCGCGCAGCAGGGCAGCACACCGTGAGCACAGGTCGCCGGGGTACAGCACAGGTCGCCGGAGTACAGCACAGGTCGCCGGAGTACAGCACAGGTCGCCGGGGTACAGCACAGGTCGCCGGGGTACAGCACAGGTCGCCGGGGTACAGCACAGGTCGCCGGAGTACAGCACAGGTCGCCGGGGTACAGCACAGGTCGCCGGGGTACAGCACAGGTCGCCGGGGTACAGCACAGGTCGCCGGAGTACAGCACAGGTCGCCGGGGTACAGCACAGGTCGCCGGAGTACAGCACAGGTCGCCGGGGTACAGCACAGGTCGCCAGGGTACAGCACAGGTCGCCGGGGTACAGCACAGGTCGCCGGGGTACAGCACAGGTGGCCGGAGTACAGCACAGGTCGCCGGAGTACAGCACAGGTCGGCGGGGTACAGCACAGGTCGCCGGGGTACAGCACAGGTCGCCAGGGTACAGCACAGGTCGCCGGGGTACAGCACAGGTCGCCGGGGTACATCACAGGTCGCCGGAGTACAGCACAGGTCGGCGGGGTACAGCACAGGTCGGCGGGGTACAGCACAGGTCGCAGGGGTACAGCACAGGTCGCCGGAGTACAGCACAGGTCGCCGGAGTACAGCACAGGTCGCCGGGGTACAGCACAGGTCGCCGGGGTACAGCACAGGTCGCCGGGGTACAGCACAGGTCGCCGGAGTACAGCACAGGTCGCCGGAGTACAGCACAGGTCGGCGGGGTACAGCACAGGTCGGCGGGGTACAGCACAGGTCGCCGGGGTACAGCACAGGTCGCCGGAGTACAGCACAGGTCGCCGGAGTACAGCACAGGTCGGCGGGGTACAGCACAGGTCGGCGGGGTACAGCACAGGTCGCCGGGGTACAGCACAGGTCGCCGGAGTACAGCACAGGTCGCCGGAGTACAGCACAGGTCGCCGGGGTACAGCACAGGTCGGCGGGGTACAGCACAGGTCGGCGGGGTACAGCACAGGTCGCCGGGGTACAGCACAGGTCGCCGGAGTACAGCACAGGTCGCCGGAGTACAGCACAGGTCGCCGGAGTACAGCACAGGTCGCCGGAGTACAGCACAGGTCGCCGGAGTACAGCACAGGTCGCCGGAGTACAGCACAGGTCGCCGGGGTACAGCACAGGTCGCCGGAGTACAGCACAGGTCGGCGGGGTACAGCACAGGTCGCCGGGGTACAGCACAGGTCGTCAGGGTACAGCACAGGTCGCCGGGGTACAGCACAGGTCGCCGGGGTACAGCACAGGTCGGCGGGGTACAGCACAGGTCGCCGGGGTACAGCACAGGTCGCCGGAGTACAGCACAGGTCGGCGGGGTACAGCACAGGTCGCCGGGGTACAGCACAGGTCGGCGGGGTACAGCACAGGTCGCCGGAGTACAGCACAGGTCGGCGGGGTACAGCACAGGTCGCCGGGGTACAGCACAGGTCGTCAGGGTACAGCACAGGTCGCCGGGGTACAGCACAGGTCGCCGGGGTACAGCACAGGTCGGCGGGGTACAGCACAGGTCGCCGGGGTACAGCACATGTCGGCGGGGTACAGCACAGGTCGCCGGGGTACAGCACAGGTCGCCGGGGTACAGCACAGGCCGGCGGGGTACAGCACATGCCGGCGGGGTACAGCACAGGCCGGCGGGGTACAGCACAGGTCGGCGGAGTACAGCACAGGTCGGCGGAGTACAGCACAGGTCGCCGGGGTACAGCACAGGTCGCCGGGGTACAGCACAGGTCGCCGGGGTACAGTACAAGTCGGCGGGGTACAGCACAGGTCGCCGGGGTACATCACAGGTCGGCGGGGTACAGCACATGTCGGCGGGGTACAGCACAGGTCGCCGGGGTACATCACATGTCGGCGGGGTACAGCACAGGTCGGCGGGGTACAGCACAGGTCGCCGGGGTACAGATCAGCGGGTACAGCACAGGTCGCCGGGGTACATGTCGGCGGGGTACAGCACAGGTCGGCGGGGTACAGCACAGGTCGGCGGGGTACAGCACAGGTCGGCGAGGTACAACACAGGTCGGCGGAGTACAGCACAGGTCGCCGGGGTACAGGTCGGCGGGTACAGCACAGGTCGCCGGGGTACAGGTCGGCGGGGTACATCACAGGTCGGCGGGGTACAGCACAGGTCGGCGGGGTACATCACAGGTCGGCGGGGTACAGCACAGGTCGCCGGGGTACAGCACAGGTCGCCGGGGTACAGCACAGGTCGGCGGAGTACCCCAGCACAGGTCGGCGGGGTACATCACAGGTCGGCGGGGTACAGCACAGGTCGTCGGGGTACAGCACAGGTCGGCGGGGTACAGTACAGGTCACCGGAGTACAGCACAGGTCGGCGGGGTACAGCACAGGTCGGCGGAGTACCCCAGCACAGGTCGGCGGAGTACCCCAGCACAGGTCGGCGGGGTACATCACAGGTCGGCGGGGTACAGCACAGGTCGGCGGGGTACAGCACAGATCGGCGGAGTACAGCACAGGTCGGCGGGGTACAGCACAGATCGGCGGAGTACCCCAGCACAAGTCGCCGGGGTACATCACAGGTTGGCGGGGTACAGCACAGGGTACACCATCAGCTGCATACGACGCACTACCAGTCGGGGCAAGTTACACAGACAGTGCGGGCGGGCAACAGGTACAGTTGTACAGGGCTGTACACGGCACGCCGCCAATGGGCAAGTTAAACAGCACTTACAAAATGCCAGCGGTGGGCTGAGTGTGGCACACTGGTACAGGGGGCGATCAGGGGCGTCGCCACCGGGGGGGGGGGGGGGGGCGGCCGTCCAGGTCCCCCCCCCCTCCCCCGGATCGCTCCGCCCCCCCCCCCCCGATTAGAGGGATTTAACATTAGCCCATGTGGGAGAGGGGGCCAAACACCTGGCTGCTCCCACACACAACATTTTGTGGCGACGCCCCGGCCCTGGGGGCGATCAGGGTGACGGAAGTACACCTAGCTTAGTGATTCAGGTGTATCTTACAGCAAAACAGATAGGCGCCATTACCAACACAGATCGTACAACCATCAAGTAATAACGAAGACGATGTTCGACAGTAAGGAGGACATCAGCTAGCCTGTCCCCTTTATCTGGGACATGGACGAGGCGAGTGAGACGAGCGAGACGAGCGAGACGAGCGAGACGAGCGGACGCCCAGAGTACAGGCGAGACTAAGCACAACTGACGAGGGTAGCAGTTCCCCCTTCACAACATCGCTGGCCTCCTGACCACAGGAGCCTCCGGTCCGTCTCCCACCTCCGACCGTATGCCTGTTAATGGTAAACCTCTCACCATACCCGTAGTAGTGGTAATCCGCCTCTCACCGTACCCGTAGTGGTAATCCACCTCTCACCGTACCCGTAGTAGTGGTAGTCCACCTCTCACCGTATGTCTGTGAATGGTAAACTTATCACCATACCCGCAGTAGTGGTAATCCGCCTCTCACCGTACCCGTAGTAGCGGTAATCCACCTCTCACCGTACCCGTAGTAGTGGTAATCCACCTCTCACCGTACCCGTAGTAGTGGTAATCCACCTACGACCGTATGCCTGTTAATGGTAAACCTCTCACCATACCCGTAGTAGTGGTAATCCGCCTCTCACCGTACCCGAAGTAGTGGTAATCCACCTCTCACCGTATGTCTGTTAATGGTAAACTTCTCACCATATCCGTAGTAGTGGTAATCCGCCTCTCACCGTACCCGTAGTAGGGGTAATCCACCTCTCACCGTACCCGTAGTAGTGGTAATCCACCTCTCGCCGTATGCCTGTTAATGGTAAACTTCTCTCCATACCCGTAGTAGTGGTAATCCACGTCTCACCGTACCCGTAGTAGTGGTAATCCACCTCTCACCGTACCCGTAGTAGTGGTAATCCACCTCTCACCATACCAGTAGTAGTGGTAATCCACCTATCACCATACCCGTAGTAGTGGTAATCCACGTCTCATCGTACCCGTAGTAGTGGTAATCCACCTCTCACCGTACCCGAAGTAGTGGTAATCCACCTCTCACCGTACCTGTAGTAGTGGTAATCCACCTCTCACCGTACCCGTAGTAGTGGTAATCCACCTCTCACCGTACCCGTAGTAGTGGTAATCCACCTCTCACCGTACCCGTAGTAGTGGTAATCCACCTCTCACCGTACCCGTAGTAGTGGTAATCCACCTCTCACCGTACCCGTAGTAGTGGTAATCCACCTCTCACCGTACCCGTAGTAGTGGTAATCCACCTCTCACCGTACCCGTAGTAGTGGTAATCCACCTCTCACCGTACCCGTAGTAGTGGTAATCCACCTCTCACCGTACCCGTAGTAGTGGTAATCCACCTCTCACCGTACCCGTAGTAGTGGTAATCCACCTCTCACCGTACCCATAGTAGTGGTAATCCACCTCTCACCGTACCCGTAGTAGTGGTAATCCACCTCTCACCATATCCGTAGTAGTGGTAATCCACCTCACACCGTACCCGTAGTAGTGGTAATCCACCTCTCACCGTACCCGTAGTAGTGGTAATCCACCTCTCACCGTACCCGTAGTAGTGGTAATCCACCTCTCACCGTACCCGTAGTAGTGGTAATCCACCTCTCACCGTAAGGGTAGTAGTGGTAATCCACCTCTCACCGTATCCGTAGTAGTGGTAATCCACCTCTCACCGTACCCGTAGTAGTGGTAATCCACGTCTCACCGTACCCGTAGTAGTGGTAATCCACCTCTCACCGTATCCGTACCTAATCCCCGTAATATCCGTATTGACAATTCAAATCTCACGGTATTCGCAGTAGTGGTGGACGTACTCCACGTCCCAAAATGCAATTTTTTGCTTGGGTGTCAGAGTGGAAAATTCGAGCTAAAAAAGACCATGAGTGAAAAATTATGTAGAAAATGGTACAATATTGATTTCTGTTTTGAATATGAAATGCAGTAGATTTGGTTGAAATCATGCATTTGTAGCAAATGTTTATGTCAAAATCAATATCACAATTCATAATTTGGCATTGGAAAATTCACTCCTAAAATGGGGACCGGGGAGTGAGAATGGGAAAATCATTAACATTTGGGTGTCATTTCCCACCCAAATCGGCAAATTTGGTGACACTGCTGACAGTATGCCTGGTAACGGTAAACGTCTCACCATATCCGTAGTAGTGGTAATCCACCTCTCACCGTATGCCTGATAACGGTAAACGTCTCACCATATCCGTAGTAGTGGTAATCCACCTCTCACCGTATGCCTGGTAACGATAAATGTCTCACCATATCCTTAGTAGTGGTAATCCACCTCTCACCGTATGCCTGGTAACGGTAAACGTCTCACCATATCCGTAGAAGTGGTAATCCACCTATCACCGTATGCCTGGTAACGGTAAACGTCTCACCATATCCGTAGTAGTGGTAATCCACCTCTCACCGTATGCCTGGTAACGGTAAACGTCTCACCATATCCGTAGTAGTGGTAATCCACCTCTCACCGTATGCCTGGTAACGGTAAACGTCTCACCATATCCGTAGTAGTGGTAATCCACCTCTCACCGTATGCCTGGTAACGGTAAACGTCTCACCATATCCGTAGTAGTGGTAATCCACCTCTCACCGTATGCCTGGTAACGGTAAACGTCTCACCATATCCGTAGTAGTGGTAATCCACCTCTCACCGTATGCCTGGTAACGGTAAACGTCTCACCATATCCATAGTAGTGGTAATCCACCTCTCACCGTATGCCTGGTAACGGTAAACGTCTCACCATATCCGTAGTAGTGGTAATCCACCTCTCACCGTATGCCTGGTAACGGTAAACGTCTCACCATATCCGTAGTAGTGGTAATCGCCGAGTTTGACGCGCGCCATGCCGTAACCCTGGGAGGCGGCCCGGCCCCAGCTGAGCAGGGCTCGCGTGTACTGCTCCTCCTCAGGGAACAGGCCGCTGGTCACCCCTGTCCAGACACATAGAACAGTCAGCTGAGCAGGGCACGCGTGTACTGCTCCTCCTCAGGGAACAGGCCGCTGGTCACCCCTGTCCAGACATACACAACAGTCAGCCGGACAGGTCCCGACTGAGAGCCATGACACCTTCCGCAGGCGGGCCGTGCTGAACACACACAAATGAAAATAGATCAGCCGGATACTGGTAAATTAAAGGTGCTATACTTGAACTTGGAGGAACATAACATCATATTTTTGTTAGTTGAATACTTCGCAGATTGGCGTCCAAACACTTCCCGAAGTTTGGATACCCAGACTTTGGGACAATGTTTGGGTCTAAAAGTCTGGGTACCCAGACCTCGACAACCAGATAACCCTGACACCCAATCGACCAATGAAGTTCATTTGTCCCGTGCCTAGCTCGGTACGCCAGGGCTGCTCATTAGGGTGACCCCCTATGCACGCTTTTTCCGAAAGTCTTTGCTCCTTAAGTCTTATTCGATGTAATCGAATGCGCTGATCACGAATATGAGTTATTTTGACAAATTCGGATTTCTCAGGTGGCCCCGAACGAAAAAGGGTCAATTATTTCGCGATTTTTTTCTGTTTTTTTTTTGTGTTGTTGTTGCAATATATAACTTATCCGTGGGTCACTGAATTTGCATGTAAATCACAGTTAATACAGAGCATACTGTGGGGAATCGAATGGTACCAAATGCGTTGCTCTATGTCGTTTTAAAGTCATATCATTCAACTTTTTCTCCAAAACTTATTTGCTGAATTTACATGTAATTCCGTTTTTTGGCAATAGGTGGCGGAAAAACATTGGCGAAGATAAAGGGACTTGAAACAAGGCAAGTAGGCAAGGAACTGTATCCAAAAGAACTCGCAAAGATGTGGAAAGTTCAATATGAAACATGAAACTGTCCCTCGACCGAAACAAATACACTCGTCACAAACAGCGTTGCTAATACTGACACGCTACTGCAACATGCACTTGCAGCTGTTTAGTGAATTAAGCTCTCGATTGGCACTGCAATGCACTCTTCGACATTGCGATGCACATTGCGTAAGCCTAGATCAATCTAACGTAAACATGGAGCAAGGCAACAGCATGTGCTCAAAGCAAAATACTTTTGATTGTGTAGGCGGTGTTTGCCACTTTCTTTTCTGCAACATTTATAATCGTTCTCGTTCTGAACGTTCTCCATTTTCCTGAAGCGCTTCTTGGTTACTTGGCCGCTGTGCTGCTTCCTGAAAGCCCTTTTGTGAAGGGACAAACCGTCCTGGCGTTTCGCTCCACAGACAGCCGCCACGGCTTCTGTGGTGAACTTCACGGCTCTCTCGGTAGACTGAGTGTGCGATGGTATGCCCGTTTCCAGACGCTCCTCCCTTAATCTCGCCAGTTCTGCGTCTTGCAAGCCCTTGTTGAAGGGCAGTTCGACATCAGTTCCATGTTCTACAAGGGACCGGACGTCCACCAGCCCCGTGTATGTCAATGTCTCTGTGCTAATCACTGGTGCCCGAAACAGCCGAACCTGCCCGCTGCCGCTGCCGTCGGCGTTCTCTGCGGTGCGCCGCACAGACTGGATGAGCTCCACTGCTTCTGCTCGAACTCCGGGTGCGCTATGTACGTGTTGCACTTAGTATTTTTGATGACGACCTCCAGGGTTTCCCTTTGGAGTTATCATTTTGCCAGCGATGAGACTCGCAGATGTGGGCATGTATGTACATGTATGTATGTATGTACGGCATCGCATGTATGTACGGCATCTGGCTTCTGCTTTATGTGCATCACGCCAGGCACGGTCCACGGAGGTAGCACATTCTCCGGATGGCGCACCCGGAGAATGTACTGCAGTACATGCTAGCGATGCTAGGCGATCAAGACGCTGCAGTTCGAGCAGAAGCAGTGGAGCTCATCCAGTATGTTCGGCGCACCGCAGAGAACGCCGACGGCAGGGGCGGCGGGCAGGTTCGGCTGTTTCGGGCGCCAGTGATTAGCACAGAGGCACTGACATACTGACACACTGGCTGGTGGACGTCCGGTCCCTTGTAGAACAAGGAACTGATGTCGAACCGCCCTTCAACAAGGGCATGCAAGACGCAGGACTGGCGTCTGGAAACGGGCATACCGTCGCTCACTCATACTAGAACCGAAAGAGCCGTGAAGCTCACCACAGCCAAGCCGTGGCGGCTGTCTGTGGAGCGAAACGCCAGGACAGTTTGTCCCTTCACAAAAGGGCTTTCAGGAAGCAGCACAGCGGCCAAGTAACCAAGAAGCGCATCAGGAAAATGGAGAATGTTCAGAACGAGAACGATTATAAATGTTGCAGAAAAGAAAGTGGTAAACACCGCCTACACAATAAAGCGTATCTTGCTTTGAGCACATGATGTTGCCTTGCTTCATGTTTACGTTTAGATTGATCTAGGCTTACGCAAAGTGCAGCGCAATGTCGAAGAGTGCAGTGCAGTGCCAATCGAGAGCTTAATTCACTAAACAGCTGCAAGTGCATGTTGCAGCAGCGTGTCAGTATTAGCAACGCTGTTTGTGACGAGTGTATTTGTTTCGGTCGAGGGACAGTTTCATGTTGCCTATTGAACTTTCCACATCTTTGAGTTCTTTTGGATACAGTTCCTTGCCTACTTGCCTTGTTTCAAGTCCTTTTATAATCGCCAATGTTTTTCCGCCACCTATTGCCAAAAAACGGAATTACATGTAAATTCAGCAAATAAGGGTTGGAGAAAAAGTTGAATGATATGACTTTAAAACGACATAGAGCAACGCATTTGGTACCATTCGATTCCCCACAGTATGCTCTTTATTCACTGTGATTTAAGCGAACATTTGGTGAGCCACGGCTAAGTTATATATTGCAAAAAAAAGTTCGAAAAAATCGCGAAATCGCGGACCTTTTTTCGTCCGGGACCACATGAAAAAATCAGAATTTGTCAAAATAACTGTCATATTCGTGATCAGCGCATTCGATTATATCGAATAAGACTTAAGGAGCAAAGACTTTCGGAAAAAGCGTACATGGGGGGGGATCACCCTACTGCTCATTGCTCCAATGTTCACCGTTGTCCAGCAGGAAGGCGACGTTGCTCTGCGCAGTCTCGTAGCCGAGCTCGGCGAGCAGGTAGTACTTGGTGAGCGCGGCCGAGTAGCGGTAGGCCTTGTAGTCGGCGTGAGCCTCCATGAACAGCTCCGACCAGCGGCCCCGCTCCGCCACATTCTTATACAGCTGGCGACCGGACGGGGCGAGTCAGTGCCGCCCACGGCAGACGGTAACCACACATGGTTACACGGTACCACGGGGGGGGGGGGTCCGTGCCGCCGACGGCAGATGGTAAACACACATGGCTACACGGTACCACGGGGGGGTGGGGGGGGGGGGGGGGGTCCGTGCCGCCGACGGCAGATGGTAAACACACATGGCTACACGGTACCACGGGGGGAGGGGGGAGGGGTCAGTGTCGCCGACGGCAGACGGTAAGCACACATGGCTACACGGTACCACGGGGGGGGAGGGGGTCAGTGTCGCGACGGCAGACGGTAAACACACATGGCTACACGGTACCGTGGGGGGGGGGGAGGGGAGGGGTCAGTGTCGCCGACGGCAGACGGTAAACACACATGGCTACACGGTACCACGGGGGGAGGGGTCAGTGTCGCCGACGGCAGACGGTAAACACACATGGCTACACGGTACCACGGGGGGGAGGGAGGGGGAGGGGTCAGTGCCGCCGACGGCAGACGGTAAGCACACATGGCTACACGGTACCACGGGAGGGGGGGTGGGGGGGGGGGAGGGAAGGGATCAGTGCCGACGATGGCATACGGTAAACCTGGTAAACCCCGTGGTACCGTGCCACCGACGGCACACATGGCTACACGGTACCACGGGGGAGGGGTCAGTGCCGCCGACGGCAGACGGTAAGCACACATGGCTACACGGTACCACGGGAGGGGGGGGGGGGGAGGGAAGGGGTCAGTGCCGACGATGGCAGACGGTAAACACACATGGCTACACGGTACCACGGGGGGAGGGGTCCGTGTCACCGACGGCAGACGGTAAACACACATGGCTACACGGTACCACGGGGGGGGGGGGGGGTCCGTGCCACCGACGGCAGACGGTAAGCACACATGGCTACACGGTACCACGGGGGGGGGGAGGGAGGGGAGGGGTCAGTGTCACCGACGGCAGACGGTAAGCACACATGGCTACACGGTACCACGGGGAGGGGAGGGGAGGGGTCCGTGTCACCGACGGCAGACGGTAAACACAGATGGCTACACGGTACCACGGGGGAGGGGGAGGGGTCAGTGCCGCCGACGGCAGACGGTAAACACACATGGCTACACGGTACCACGGGGGGAGGGGGAGGGGAGGGGTCAGTGCCGCCGACGGCAGACGGAAACACACATGGCTACAACGGTACCACGGGGGGGGGAGGGGTCCGTGCCGCCGACGGCAGACGGTAAACACACATGGCTACACGGTACCACGGGGGGGGGGGGGGGGGGGGGGGGAGGGGAGGGGTCCGTGCCACCGACGGCAGACGGTAAACACACATGGCTACACGGTACCACGGGGAGGGGGGGAGGGGTCAGTGCCGCCGACGGCAGATGGTAAACACACATGGCCACATGGTACCACGGGGGGGGGGGGGGTCCGTGTCACCGACGGCAGACGGTAAGCACACATGGCTACACGGTACCACGGGGGGGGGGGGGGGGGGAGGGGAGGGGTCAGTGCCGTCGACGGCAGACGGTAAACACACATGGCTACACGGTACCACGGGGGGGGGAGGGGAGGGGTCCGTGCCACCGACGGCAGACGGTAAGCACACATGGCTACACCGTACCACGGGGGGGGGGGGGAGGGGTCCGTGCCGCCGACGGCAGATGGTAAACACACATGGCTACACGGTACCACGGGGGGGGATGGGGGAGGGGAGGGGAGGGGTCAGTGTCGCCGACGGCAGACGGTAAACACACATGGCTACACGGTACCACGGGGAGGGGGGAGGGGAGGGGAGGGGCAGTGCCGCCGACGGCAGACGGTAAACACACATGGCTACACGGTACCACGCCGGGGGGAGGGGAGGGGCAGTGTCGCCGACGGCAGACGGTAAACACACATGGCTACACGGTACCACGGGGGGGGAGGGGAGGGGGGAGGGGCAGTGCCGCCGACGGCAGACGGTAAACACACATGGGTACCACGGGGGGGGGGGGGGAGGGGAGGGGTCTGTGCCACCGACGGCAGACGGTAAGCACACATGGCTACACGGTACCACGGGGGGGGGGGGGGGTCCGTGGCGCCGACGGCAGATGGGTAAACACACATGGCTACACGGTACCACGGGGGAGGGGGGAGGGGAGGGGAGGGGTCAGTGTCGCCGACGGCAGACGGTAAACACACATGGCTACACGGTACCACGGGGGGGGGGAGGGGTCAGTGTCGCCGACGGCAGACGGTAAACACACATGGCTACACGGTACCACGGGGAGGGGGAGGGAACAGGGAGGGGCAGTGCCGCCGACGGCAGACGGTAAACACACATGGCTACACGGCTACTGGCTACACGGTACCACGGGGGGGGGAGGGGAGGGGTCAGTGCCGCCGACGGCAGACGGTAAACACACATGGCTGCACGGTACCACGGGGAGGGGGGAGGGGAGGGGCAGTGCGCCGACGGCAGACGGTAAACACACATGGCTACACGGTACCGAGTGGTGCGAATAGTTGCATACATCGCACAACCTAGTGTGACGTGTTGAGGTGGTTTGCTTGGTTTAACATTTTCGGGCGCAGCGACGCTGCTGGCCATTTTGCGCCAATAACATATTGATAATAACATATTATTGTCCGCCCCTGTAGCTCAGTGGGAGAGCGCTGGACTTCTGATCTCCCGGTATTGGCAGCCCGGGTTCGAGTCGCTTCGGCGCTCGCTATTTGCTCCTGACTGGGATGGCCTGCGGCCGGTGGCAGCGGTCGCACTCAAGGTCAGGTAACGTCAGTGAGCGGGGCGGACCGTGTCCAGGTATGTCGGGCACGTAAAACTTTCGTCTCTAAATTCTGTCGGCCAACAGGAATTGCGCGATCGGGTGGTGAGGTCAGGACCTGCGCAACAAGCTCTGCTTAGCGTGGGTCCTGACCTCGAAAATCCATCCATATAAAACATTCGGACTAAATTTATTTATAAAAAGGGGAGGAGGTTGTTCATATCGCACTGCCCTCAGGACCAACTCTCACCTCTACAGCGGTCTGGCAGGCGCGCACCACGCCCGCTCCGGACGCGTGCATCTGCGCCAGGTTGTAGATGGCCAGCACGTGACCCCCCTGCGAGGCCAGGTTGAAGTACTTGATGGCCATCTTGAAGTCGCGTGTCACGCCCTGCCGTCTGCGGCGGTCGGAACACTGTCAGTCAGTGCAGGAGAAACACCAATAAACGACCATCTTCGCCAGCTGCCTTCAAAACAGTGTACTGAAAACGATACAATTGTGATTCTAAGAATCACATAATTAATGTCATTAATAAAAGCCTGATGGCGGCAGCCCCGTTCGAATGTTCGTTGACGAGTTTACACAATCGGATATCAGGAGCAGAGGCGTCGCTATCTTCTAAAAAGTGTGTGTGTGTGGGGGGGGGGGGGGGGGGTCCACTGCCAGAGGGGGGGGGGGGCATACCCAGAGGAGGGGGCGCCACGGCCTAGAGGGGCGCAAATCCCATGAACTTCCTGGATTTCACTTGCTTAATTTTCCGGGCCCCTCTTTCACATACAAAGAGCAATTGAACTTACTACCAATCCTTTCATATCGGGAGGATGGGGTTTTATGCAACAACACAACAATATTGTAGGTACTATTTCTCTTATAAAATCCGGTAAGTACGAAATCGATCGGCCAAAAACTGTGGCTGTGGTGCGACCGGATACATTTTTTGGAGGTGGGGTCACGTGACCTGGTCTGGTGACCTGACCAGAGATGACCAGAGTTTTTTTTAAAAAACATAATGTGCGCAATTGATGCCCAAACAGCTGTGCCAAAAACGGCGGCGCTGCGCGTCGCTGTTTTTGTCGCTATCCTCGAAACCCTTAGGAGAGGGGCGCGTCTAAACGCCCCCTCCCCCGGCACGGCGCGGCTTAATGGCATAATCATTAATAGCAGCCGCGTTTCTTTGGGGCGATCGGTTTTTCGCTGCCGGTATGCGTATTTCGGTTTCCCGCATTCTAATTGTCACCGGGTAGCGTAAAACTGAACATAAGTCAGTCAAAAATATAAATTTGCGTTTGAAATTTTGTTTGGGCATCGTCCATACTTGGCTCTCCAATATATATATTCCGGTTTTCGAATATATTTCGGAAAGAAAAAATGATTTTTTTTTGCTGAAAAATGTCCACATTTTTTTCCCTCAAATATATTCAAAAACCGGAAGATATATTGGAGAACCAAGTATGGACGATACCCAAACCGAATTTCAAAGCAATGTCTATATTTTTGACTGACTTATGTCGTGTTTTACGCTAGCCGGTGGCAATTAGCATGAGGGAAACCGCGCGACAGGCCAGCCCGGTAGCAGGCCGGTAGCGGGCCCTTTGACTTACGTTATTAGCGAGTGGTAGCAGGCTTGTATCGAAGGCGAGTGTCGCAGTGAGTGTCTCATGAAAGCTTTTTCGAAAATAACTCGCGTATTTATCAACCGATTGCAATTAAACTTTCAGTACCGTACTTTTGAACAATTTGACACATACTCTCCTATTTTGTTAAGTTCTATCCCCCATGACCCGTGACCTATGCCCTGTTTCTCAAGGTCATGACAGGCGCAACTGGCGTCCCGTAGTATCGGTGCTTGTAACTTGTGCAGTTTCTGAGTGTTAGCTACTCAGGAGCATATGCACAGGTGTCAACAGGTGACATTTATGGTTTCCACTGAGATTGTGACCTCAGTTGACCTTTTCAGAGGTCAACCGAGGTCACTGACCTCCGATGACCTGATATGACTTTTTTGCCCTGTGGCAGTTTCTAGGATATTTTGTGACGCTGATTTCAAATTTGGCATCCATTTTACATTGTTATATGTTCCACTGGGGTCATGCATTTCCACAGTTCAACCGAGGCCACTGACCTCCGATAACCTGAGATGACCTTTTTGGAATCTGGTAGTTTCTAGGACATTTTGTGACGCTGATTTTAAATTTGCCATCCATTGACCCGTGTCGACGCTTTTGAAAAGCTCATATATCTGCAACCACACGTCCGATTGACAAGCAGACTTCTTTGCTGAGCAGCCCCATCCAACCTTCCATGTTTGAGACCGGTGCTGACTCATGTGGGTGACTACCACTGCGCGTGGCGCGTGCCATGTGGGGGTGTTGAAAAGCGCTTTCTCGCAAAAACTCTGCAACGGCTGAGCCGATTGTGTTCAAATTTGGCGTGTGGTTAGGGACATCTCAGCCGCGACTTTTCCACAAGTCAGGGGTGGGGTGCCTCTGCACGTGCGCACGTAAGCACCCTTTTTGTATCTCAGGAACTACCTGCCCGATCGAGCTGAAATTACCCATACATTTCCTTCGCGCTCGCTCGTTCATCGCCAACTACGGCGCCTTACTGGTAATATTAATGATCAGAATCCAAATCAGTTGCCTGATATTCTTGTTTCACAGCTGGAGACCTGCAGAACATGCCCAAATTCCTGGAAAAAGGTGGCCAGTCTAATACATATCGCTGACTTGCTTGACCGAAAAACTACAACACAAATGTGTTCTCTGACCGACCAATAACCGCTTCGGTATTTGTAATTATTCGGTATACCAAAATGTTGGTTACCAAATGCCATCACTAGTGACTCACTGAAGAACATGTTTCCCAGCTGGAGCTGGCCGTCCACCCAGCCCTGGTCGGCGGAGAGCGCGAAGTACTTGACGGCTCGGTGGTAGTCCTTGGGCACACCCTTTCCGTACAGGTACATGAAGCCGAGGCCGCTCTGGCCCACCGGGTTACCCAGCTCGGCCGCCCGCTCAAAGTACTTGAGCGCCGTGGTGTTGTCCTGCTGCACAACGTCGTTACCCTCCAGATACATCTGCCGGCCACGGGTGAGAGGGAGAGGGAGGGACAGGTTACCCTCCAGATACATCTGCCGGCCACGGGTGAGAGGGAGGGGGAGGGACAGGTTACCCTCCAGATACATCTGCCGGCCACGGGTGTGAGAGGGAGAGGGAGGGACAGGTTACCCTCCAGATACATCTGCCGGCCACGGGTGAGAGGGGGGGGAGGTTACCCTCCAGATACATCTGCCGGCCACGGGTGAGAGGGAGGGGGAGGGACAGGTTACCCTCCAGATACATCTGCCGGCCACGGGTGAGAGGGGGGGGGGGGACAGGTTACCCTCCAGATACATCTGCCGGCCACGGGTGAGAGGGAGGGGGAGGGACAGGTTACCCTCCAGTTACATCTGCCGGCCACGGGTGAGAGGGAGAGGGAGGGACAGGTTACCCTCCAGATACATCTGCCGGCCACGGGTGAGAGGGAAAGGGAGGGACAGGTTACCCTCCAGATACATCTGCCGGCCACGGGTGAGAGGGGGGGGGGACAGGTTACCCTCCAGATACATCTGCCGGCCACGGGTGAGAGGGAGAGGAGGGACAGGTTACCCTCCAGATACATCTGCCGGCCACGGGTGAGAGGGGGGGGGGGGGGAGGTTACCCCTCCAGATACATCTGCCGGCCACGGGTGAGAGGGAGATGGAGGGACAGGTTACCCTCCAGATACATCTGCCGGCCACGGGTGAGAGGGAGAGGGGGGGGACAGGTTACCCTCCAGATACATCTGCCGGCCACGGGTGAGAGAGGGAGGGACAGGTTACCCTCCAGATACATCTGCCGGCCACGGGTGAGAGGGAGAGGGACAGGTTACCCTCCAGATACATCTGCCGGCCACGGGTGAGAGGGAGAGGGAGGGGGGACAGGTTACCCTCCATATACATCTGCCGGCCACGGGTGAGAGGGGGGGGGGGGGACAAGTTACCCTCCAGATACATCTGCCAGCCACGGGTGAGAGGGAGGGGGAGGGACAGGTTACCCTCCAGATACATCTGCCGGCCACGGGTGAGAGGGGGGGGGGGACAGGTTACCCTCCAGATACATCTGCCGGCCACGGGTGAGAGGGAGGGGGAGGGACAGGTTTACCCTCCAGATACATCTGCCGGCCACGGGTGAGAGAGGGGGGACAGGTTACCCTCCAGATACATCTGCCGGCCACGGGTGAGAGGGAGGGGGAGGGACAGGTTACCCTCCAGATACATCTGCCGGCCACGGGTGAGAGGGGGGGGGGGCAGGTTACCCTCCAGATACATCTGCCGGCCACGGGTGAGAGGGAGGGGGAGGGACAGGTTACCCTCCAGATACATCTGCCGGCCACGGGTGAGAGGGGGGGGGGGGGGGGGGGACAGGTTACCCTCCAGATACAACTGCCGGCCACGGGTGAGAGGGAGGGGGAGGGACAGGTTACCCTCCAGATACATCTGCCGGCCACGGGTGAGAGAGGGGGGACAGGTTACCCTCCAGATACATCTGCCGGCCACGGGTGAGAGAGGGAGGGACAGGTTACCCTCCAGATACATCTGCCGGCCACGGGTGAGAGGGAGAGGGAGGGACAGGTTACCCTCCAGATACATCTGCCGGCCACGGGTGAGAGGGGGGACAGGTTACCCTCCAGATACATCTGCCGGCCACGGGTGAGAGGGAGAGGGAGGGACAGGTTACCCTCCAGATACATCTGCCGGCCACGGGTGAGAGGGAGGGGGAGGGACAGGTTACCCTCCAGATACATCTGCCGGCCACGGGTGAGAGGGAGGGGAGGGACAGGTTACCCTCCAGATACATCTGCCGGCCACGGGTGAGAGGGAGGGAGGAGGGGGGAGGGGGACATGTTACCCTCCAGATACATCTGCCGGCCACGGGTAGGAGGAGAGGGAGGGACAGGTTACCCTCCAGATACATCTGCCGGCCACGGGGTGAGAGGGAGAGGGAGGGACAGGTTACCCTCCTGATACATCTGCCGGCCACGGGTGAGAGGGAGAGGGAGGGACAGGTTACCCTCCATATACATCTGCCGGCCAGGGTGAGAGGGAGAGGGAGGGACAGGTTACCCTGCAGATACACCTCCCGGCCACGGGTGAGAGAGAGAGGGAGGGACAGGTTATCCTCCAGATACATCTGCCGGCCACGGGTGAGAGGGAGAGGGAGGGACAGGTTACCCTCCAGATACACCTCCCGGCCACGGGTGAGAGGGAGAGGGGAGGGACAGGTTACCCTCCAGATACACCTCCCGGCCACGGTGAGAGGAAGAGGGAGGGATAGGTTACCCTCCAGATACATCTGCCGGCCACGGGTGAGAGGGAGAGGGAGGGACAGGTTACCCTCCAGATACATCTGCCGGCCACGGGTGAGAGGGAGAGGGAGGGACAGGTTACCCTCCAGATACATCTGCCGGCCACGGGTGAGAGGGAGGGGGAGGGACAGGTACCCTCCAGATACATCTGCCGGCCACGGGTGAGAGGGAGAGGGAGGGACAGGTTCTTGGTCGGGAACTATAAGTCATTTCGTCATGCGCAATTAGCAATTGGAGGGTCTGCCTTCTTGAATTGAACGCCATTTACGCCGAGAACGTTGTTCATCCTTTCACACTAGATTCCGTATAGTTTCCAACAGGGTAAAACGAAGTAACACTGATTGCTGTGACATGCTACAAAGTAACACTGATTGCTGTGACATGCTACTAATGCGGTTGGAAACCTTCCTTCGAAAGCAAGCCCCCCCCCCCCCCCCCCCCCATCTACTGTAACCGACTCCTCGCCGTGTTTTTTCGTCGGTCGCCGCCGGATGTCGCCACCGTAGCGCTGACCTTGCCCAGGAAGGCCATGGCGTTGGGGTTACCGGCGTCAGCGGCCTGCAGGAAGTACTCGTACGCCCTCTGATGATCGCGCTCCACGCCACGGCCGCCCTGGTAGTGCAGCTGACCGAGTCCCACCTGCCGGGGGGGGGGGGGGGGGCAGAAGAGGCCAGGTCAGTAACAGGACCTGACATGGGGGCAGTACAGCGGTCAGTGGCAGGACCTCAGTCAGTCTCAGTCCACCCAGTCCCAACTGCACTGGGAGGCGAGTCTACCCATACGAGTCAACCACAGAACGTGCGGAGTGCTTAGTCCTCCCAGGTTATCAGGTCAGCCGGAGAAGGAGTGCTTAGTCCTCCCAGGTTATCAGAGGTCAGCCGGAGAGGGAGTGCTTAGTCCTCCCAGGTTATCAGGTCAGCTGGAGAGGGAGTGCTTAGTCCTCCCACGTTATCATGTCAGCCGGAGAGGAGTGCTTAGTCCTCCCAGGTTATCAGAGGTCAGCCGGAGAGGGAGTGCTTAGTCCTCCCAGGTTATCAGGTCAGCCGGCACGCAAGCCGAGACACAGAGCCGAGCGATAGTCAAGTCGGACAAAATGGGTGCAAAGCACTGTCACATGAAATTCGCAGACTACCGTCATTCAGGGTAACTTTAGCATACTTCTAGGACGGCTTGGTGTGCGCTGTTTGTGTTAAGGCTACAAATACAAATAAGTCTGATGCAAAATTGGTGGACAGACTGGGCCTGGTGGTTGCAGTGGGGGTTGCAGTGTTGAGATTCTGTTCATTTAAGGTTGTTATTTTTTACATTTCTGAGTAGCTAAAGTTACCCGGAATCTGCCAACTTTAGCCACTCCGCGTTACAGATCGGGTTTCTTGGCGTTTTTCAGCCAATGATCCATTATATTTTTGTTCCTATCGACTTCAACTAGGAAAATATTCCAATAAAATATGCGTGCATACACAAAACATGAAATCTAGTGCATCAGTATTCATTATTCCTGATAATTACCAAATGTCAGAATTAGAGATGCATTTTTTTAGAGAAAAGCTTGATCTCGGTGTCGGTATCGGCAAGTCCTCGTAGGTATCGGCATGATATTGATACGACTCAAATAAGTATCGGAAGCGTTATCGATAAGCGCATGCGGCCCGCGATCCTGCCATTTTCAATTTCCTGAGTTTCGTGCTAAAACTGTACATTTTTAGCTGGCACGATGCGACAAGGTAGTGCTTTATTACGCAGTGTCCCTTTAACTATACAAATACCAAATTAAACAATAAGGATTAGAAAACGTATTTCCGACCTAAGGGGCAGCATTTAAGACATCGAATCCCAAACCCGATACCTACAATCAACCGGTCGTCATGGCGACGCCACCACCGCCCCCCCCCCCCCCCGGGGGGGGGGGGGCGTCACCACCGGGGGCCTGGGAGGACGTCGGCGCCCCTGAAGTCGCTCCGGTTCCCCAGATCGGCAGGATTTTGACATTAGCCATATGGGAGCGGGGGGCCAACCACCTCTGGATCTGGATCAAATCTGGATCTGGATCAAATCTGGATAGAGATCCAGATTCAAATCTGGATCTAGTTATTTACCGCAAATTACGATCTGCCATGTGGCTAAAGTTACCCTGATGACTTAAGTTGCCCTGAATGACGTATACACGCAAGAGCAGGCAAACGGTTTGGGTTATCGGCGAGAGAAAAAAAAAGACAGATCGACATTGCCAGGTCGTTCCTCCGACATGAACTCTTCAAGTCGCATACCTAATGCAAAATCAGACTGCCTACCATTTTCCGCTTACCTGCGCCTGCACGTCCCCCTTGTCGGCGAGGAACTGGTAGTACTGGATCAGATCTTCGTCCAGGGTGGAGCTCGAGGAGCCCGTGCTCTCAGCCTCGTCATAGAGCCGCACGCGCGACACCGTGTTACCACCCGACAGTGACACCTGGTCCGCCACTGTCGCCAACACAGCACCGGTCACAGTTTAACCAGCAGGTGTCAGACGTGAGCATTACCACCCGACAGTGACACCTGGTCCGCCACTGTCGCCAACACAGCACCGGTCACAGTTTAACAGCACGTGTCAGACGTGAGCAATACCACCCGACAGTGACACCTGGTCCGCCACTGTCGCCAACACAGCACCGGTCACAGTTTAACCAGCACG
>JAXIVJ010011338.1:0-35000 GCA_036785665.1 Chirona hameri
GGACAGTATTACATTCACTGCAACTTCAAGTCACCGTCAACTTCGCAATGGAGGTTCCCAAACCATGCCTTTGTCACCATGATTACCAGTACTTAAGCGACTCTGCTTACAACGTATACCACCACACACCTCGAGACGTCACAACTCAGAACCCACGACAACACTGTCCACTAATGTTACACAAATCAACCCCTGATACCTCAGTCCAGCTCATTATTCATCAAAACGTGACACATTCAAACGTCACAGCACAACACATTCAAACGTCACAGCATAACACATTCAAACGTCACAGCATAACACATTCAAACGTCACAGCAGAACACATTCAAACGTCACAGCAGAACACATTCAAACGTCACAGCAGAACACATTCAAACGTCACAGCAGACAACAGCACACCAATTCATGTCACGCTGTACGATGTCACCACTCTTATTCCACATTTTTCGTCACATCAACTGACAAAATGTATGTTAGGGCACTACACACACAATGACACCTTTAAATGACACACAATACATTATTTAACACACCCATAACAGTATGTCCGTATAAAAATACCACAACATATCATCTATGATATGACACTGTATCGTAAAACACTCTTGTTAAGTTATACCATCTGACGTTGCAGCCCATTCTGTCACATTAAATTGACGCCTACATGCCGTATTCTCATGACATCTCCTTGTCAAGATGACACACCCAAAACAAAGGTCTTGCTCCCCAAACTGTTCTATATTAGACAGACTCTACAGACGTGCTGTTGTATTTGCAATGATCCACTAGGTGTCCTCTAAGCAGAGTCATGTTGATTTTTTTGTTATTCCCCTACCCATAATAGGTAGGCAGGAGTGCCCTTCCATGCCCATGTGACCAGAGTACGTTAATTACCAGAGTGTTTAATAAGGATAGGGTTATGCAATCACGTTAGGTCACACCACTCCCCGCTATTTTTTGTTTTATTTTGTGTTGCATGGAAAGGATAGCCGCCACCTGTATTAGTAATTTGATCTGAGATTCGGGCGGACAGATAGCCGAGCTAGTAGCGCCCACTCGAAACCCAGATCTGACTATAGTTAGGTGTTATGGGGATAAATGAATACAATACAATTGTCCTGCTTAATTTACTGAAGATGATATAAAGACAAGCTTAAGCAAAGGCATAGCTTAAGCTGCGACGACGCAGGTCCGTAGCCAGGTGGGTGCACTGGGTGACCGAGCACACCCTGGGAGTTTTGCGCACCCTCTGCCTGAGGCCGTGAACCCCCCAATAGTTAAGGTATAGGACTTTCGCAATCGATCAGTAAAGTACTGTCCTATGAATTGTCACATACTGAAAACCAAATGAGCAGAAGTGCTATCAAACATCGCAGGATAAACAGCTGAACACGACTATGATGGATGACCACAAGTAATAGTCTATAATATAAGACGGCCTGTTTCTGAAACTCAATAAGCAAAGTGGAATTAGTGCCAAGCAAATGCGATCGGGGCATTGGTTTGAAGTTACAAAATCGAAGACAAAACATTGACGACAGTATACCAAATTGCAGCGCTCTGGTGGGCGTGACTATGCCGCAATGGCAGAGGGGTGCGCGCTTGGTACAAACCGTGCTAGTGAATAGTTTGACCCCAACTCGGTCAAACACTCATACCTGCCAATTTAGTGCCGATGCACCAGACTAACAATTTGCAGCGTTCTAAGTGCAGTTGTTCAGCTTCACTGGCAAATGATGCACCAAGGGAGCACCTCATGAGCGTGCCGGTCTTGACCCAAATACGGCCAAAGCCATTTAAAATCGTCATGATACGCGTGAATGCACCGACCTATCAAACTGCGGCGCTCTGAGGGAGTATTTCCGCTTTATTGGCACGGGATGCACCAAAGGGCGCACCAAAGGGCGCACCCGGTACACGGCCACACCGGGAGCTACAGTGACAGAAAGCGTGCGTTGAGCTCTACGGGAAGCCAAAGGTGGCCTATATAGTTCACTTGTTAATAGAGTCAGAGGACCGAAGGTACTTGAACCCCTACGGGGGTTGCAGCTTGCACCCTTCGTCGTCACCAACCAACAAGGTAATTAAGACTATGATAGCTAGGAACAAACGGAAAAGCAATTGAAAGCTCTTGAAAAATTCAATCGCCGTTGGTTTCCTCAAATTTTAGCTCAGGTCAATAGTTTAGGCTCGAGAGGTCATCACAGGTCAAAAGGGCTATTTGTTTGCCAAACTGACTCCGCAAATAACGTTTTATTCAAGTTTTATCTAAGATAGGCGATAATTTTGACTTTATCGTGTTTTCTTGTCAAGACGCGTCGAATCATATGCATGACCAGGTTAGGTTAACTTCAAAATTTGACCTAAGGTCACGGTCAAATGGTGACCCAAGTAGTTCATGTTGCATATTGCGAGACGTGCCTCGACGAGACAACACATTGGTGCCGGTTTCACCTCTCTATATTTACTCTGTCGATAATTATTAACAGCAAACTGTTGGTGACCTCGGATGACCGTGGTCACTGACCGTGGTCGGATGACCACGGTCAGTGACCACGGTCACTGTATAAATATACAGTGACCACGGTCACTGTATATTTTTTCGTATAACCCTGTATGGGTCACTGAACAAAAAATGCACCTGGGTCATCAAGAATGGCCTATAATAACATGATCCAGCAGGAATTGGTCTGATCTGATGCGTATCCTCGGAATAGGAAGCATTCGAATATTTCCCAATTTACTTATAATGGGGAGGTCACGAAATTGACCCGACCTTAGGTCACCGATACAGAAAAACGAGATATACGAATTGTAGGTATGTACATATATATGACCTTATGAAATCCAGTAAGTTGCAAATCTCTCTGTCAAATACTGTGGCTGTGGCACGACCGCAAACTTTTTTGGAAGTGGGGTCACTTGACCTGACCTGGTGACCTGACCGGAGATGACATCGGGTAAAGAAAAATCAGAGAAGTTGTGCAAAGGATGGGGAACGCCGCCGTGTTTTCGTCAGCAGGGCGCGGGTTAATGGTTGTGCAGTCTGTGAATTCACTCCGGCTACGTGCCTGCTGCAACGGTAGAACACGCACCCCTTACACCGTCTGTATAGCTCGAAACCCCGTTCCCGACTCTCCCGTGCCCCACATTCGGCAGTACGTACGTGGTGGCTGATGGACGCGCACGTTGGTCGGCCTGCGCTGCTCCGGCGGCCCGTACAGCGTTCGCGTCAAGGTCGAGGTGTGGGTCGGTTCCGATGTCAGGTCGAACAGGGGCGTGACCAGGAGCGGGTCAGCCGGCCGTCGACTGCCGTCCAGGCCTCCCCCGGCCAGCACGTCCACTGAAACACGGCGCTGTGACGGCTCTAGCGGCGCCCACGGCGGCCGGCTAGAGGCTACGGTGCGGGAGCGTGCGGGCGTGCGGGGTGCGGGCGGGCGCCGGCGCGCGGGCGGTGCGGGAAGTGCTGGTGCGGAGGGTCGCCGCCAGGCGGGCGGCGGGCTGCGTGGTGGCAGCAGCAGGCGGTGCAATCGGTAGTGCGTGCTGTGCCAGGTGGCGTTGCGCCGATGCTCGGGCAAGTCGTCTGGAACAGACACAGTGGCTAATCGGGCGAAACTTCAGAGGTGCGGTGAGGTGCACGGGTCACACTAACAAACGGGCGGCTGCGAGTGGTGAGAGGAGCCTGAGAGAGACAGGCAAACAGTTACACAGCATTGCAGAACATTAATGAAAAGATGATAAGGGTAGTTTACGATATATTTACTAGGTTGGGTGTAATACACTGCAATTGAGACTAATATCCACTTGACTTATGCTTCTTGATTCAAATTGACGGTGTATGGAATTATGCCTTAAATCACTAACATTTAATTTAATTCGGATCAGATTTTTCGCTTGAATAAAATACACCAATCATTGCTAGTACTTATCCTGTGCTCTTCAAGCTTAACAAATGCCAGCAGTAAGTTTAAGTACGATTTTGACTAAACAACCCTCGCCCTACGGGGGGCTGACAGCCCCCCCCCCCCACCTGAGGTCAGCCGCCCTACAGGGGCTGACAGCCCCCCCCCCCCCCACCTGAGGTCAGCCGCCCTACAGGGGCTGACAGCCCCCCCCCCCCTGAGGTCAGCCGCCCTACAGGGGCTGACAGCCCCCCCCCCCCCACCTGAGGTCAGCCGCCCTACAGGGGCTGACAGCCCCCCCCCCCCCCCCCCACCTGAGGTCAGCCGCCCTACAGGGGGCTGACAGCCCCCCCCCCCCACCTGAGGTCAGCCGCCCTACAGGGGGCTGACAGCCCCCCCCCCCACCTGAGGTCAGCCGCCCTACAGGGGCTGACAGCTCCCCCCCCCCCCCCCCCCACCTGAGGTCAGCCGCCCTACAGGGGCTGACAGCCCCCCCCCCCCCTGAGGTCAGCCGCCCTACAGGGGGCTGACAGCCCCCCCCCCACCTGAGGTCAGCCGCCCTACAGGGGCTGACAGCCCCCCCCCCCCCACCTGAGGTCAGCCGCCCTACAGGGGCTGACAGCCCCCCCCCCCCCCCCTGAGGTCAGCCGCCCTACAGGGGGCTGACAGCCCCCCCCACCTGAGGTCAGCCGCCCTACAGGGGGCTGACAGCCCCCCCCCCCCCACACCTGAGGTCAGCCGCCCTACAGGGGCTGACAGCCCCCCCCCCCCCACCTGAGGTCAGCCGCCCTACAGGGGCTGACAGCCCCCCCCCCCCCCCTGAGGTCAGCCGCCCTACAGGGGCTGACAGCCCCCCCCCCCCCCACCTGAGGTCAGCCGCCCTACAGGGGCTGACAGCCCCCCCCCCCCACCTGAGGTCAGCCGCCCTACAGGGGGCTGACAGCCCCCCCCCCCCCACCTGAGGTCAGACGCCCTACAGGGGGCTGACAGCCCCCCCCCCCCCCCCCCACCTGAGGTCAGCCGCCCTACAGGGGCTGACAGCCCCCCCCCCCCACCTGAGGTCAGCCGCCCTACAGGGGCTGACACAGCCCCCCCCCCCCTGAGGTCAGCCGCCCTACAGGGGGCTGACAGCCCCCCCCCCCCCCACCTGAGGTCAGCCGCCCTACAGGGGCTGACAGCCCCCCCCCCCCACCTGAGGTCAGCCGCCCTACAGGGGCTGACAGCCCCCCCCCCCCCTGAGGTCAGCCGCCCTACAGGGGGCTGACAGCCCCCCACCTGAGGTCAGCCGCCCTACAGGGGGCTGACAGCCCCCCCCCCCCCCACCTGAGGTCAGCCGCCCTACAGGGGCTGACAGCCCCCCCCCCCCCCCCCTGAGGTCAGCCGCCCTACGGGGGGCTGACAGCCCCCCCCCCCCCCCCCCCCCCTGAGGTCAGCCGCCCTACAGGGGCTGACAGCCCCCCCCCCCCCCCCTGAGGTTTTTCTTGAATAACGTTTTACACATGCGGCGCATCTTGCTGAATTTTCAGCAGCTGAGTTTACAACAATTAAATGCTGTAAAATTTTCATTGAAATTGGTTAAGTAGTTTGTGAGATAATGATGTTTGATGATGTCATGTTGGTGGAAAAACGGTAAATGTTTGAAAAATCGTAGAAAAAAAAAGAGTTTTGAAGCAAATTGCAAACCCAATGAATCAATTATAGAAAATGGCAATCTTTTTAAAATTGTTATCTCGGATTTGCGAAATTTTGGGTGTTTGACCCCTAAAATAAACAAAAAACTGTTTTTTGGGGAAATAACCACAAAATCAAAATTTTCAAAGATGTTAGAAAAACCGGAATATATGTGAGATAACTGAGTATGATCAATAGCATAACTAAATTTCAAAGCCATATCTCTATTTTTGACTGATTGATGGTCCCTAAGTGTAAGAAACTCATGACGTCATTTTTTAATAACTTTTTGGAACTTTTTTTGACAAGATAGGAACCAATAATTACCATTTCTGTATTTCTGAGACAAAACTGGTCTAGGGACATGCCTTTTTATTCACATTTATCAATTTCTAATTTTGAGGTTTTTTGAAGAGCAAAATCGCTGTTCTGGACGTGGTTGATCCGAGGTCATTCACTTAACCTGGAAGGTCATTCGTCGACCTGAAACCTACAAATCTCATACTGTTAAATTCTTCTCATGACAGGCAACATTCTGGTTCTTACCGCATTGCTCCAAGTTGCTTGGTTTGGGTTAACAGTGGGCTGTCAGCCCCCCCCCCCCCCCCCGTAGGGCGAAGGTGAAAAAAGCTCCCGTAGGGCGAGGGTTAAGGGGTTATCATATCAATAGTACCAGAGTTGCACCATGCAAACTTCTGAATGTATTGTTCCTTCAAGCGCTCGATAAAGACTTACTGCAATGTATTATTGTAACGTATGCCTTGCCGCCTTGCATGCATTCACTGAATAGTCCGACGCATCAATTCTACCGACTGGCATGGAATATTCAGAACATCTCAGAATATGCAGCCATACAGACCATCCCTGCCCCCGAGCCGGCGGCCCAGTGGACTCTATACTGCCCTGGCGATTTGAGCGACCCGCAGGCAGACAGACCTTGGTCGAATCGTGCTGCGCGCGGTCCCAGATCGTTTGTGGTCGCCCTTAACCCGCGCCGTGCCGGTGCTCGGCGGCAACTTCGCCGTGCCGGGGGTGTTTACTGTTTAGACACCGCCTTCTAACTCGAAAACTAAAAGGGATAGAAAGACGTTGAAAACGGCGTTCGAAATCTCTCGACAATTACATTCGAAAGTACTTCAATATGTTTTCTTAAAGCCAATATTGAGGTCACCAGAGGTCATCGAAGGTCAAATTTTCCAGTTTTAGGACTTTGCTCCAGAGACTCCCAGATATCACAGGAACTATGTAGCTAAGAACAAACAAAAAAGCAATGGAAATCGCTTTAAACATGCAATCAAAAACGTGTCTTCAGATTTTAGCTTAGATCAATATAGTGTAGGCTCCAGAGCTCATCAAATGTAAAACAAAACTATTTTTTACAAAACAGTTTTTCACAAATATATTTTTACCTAATAACGACAAGGCATTTTTATTTATGCCATCGTGTTTGTCTCATCAAGGCGCTTCGACTCATATTAGGTTAAGTCAACTTAAAAATTTGACCTCAGGCCAAGGTCAAGTGGTGACCCAAGTAGGTCATGTCGCATATTGGAAGACGTGCATCGACGATACAAACACATTGGTGTAGGTTTCACTTCTCTATCGTCATTATGTCGAGAGTTATTGACATACAACTGTTGGTGACCTCGGATGACCTCGGCTGACCCTGTAGGGGCCAAGAACAAAAATTGCACCTCGATCATCAAGAATGGCCTATAATAACATGATCCAGAAGGAATTAGACTGATATCTTGCGTATCTTTGGAATAGGAAGCATTTGAATATTTCCCCGTTGACTTATAATGGGGAGGTCACGAAATTGACCCGACCATAGGTCGCTGATATAAAAAAATCCAACATATAAGAATTGTAGATATATAAGACCTCATGAAATCCTGGAAGTGTTAAACCGATCATCCAAAAACTGTGACTGTGGTACGACCTTAATTTTACGACCTTAAGGTGGGGTCACGTGACTTGGTCTGGTGACCTGACCTGAGATGACCCGAGGTATTTTTTTTTCCCAAAATGTGGGCAATTGATGCCCGAATAGCTGTGCCAAAAAAGGCGTCGCGCAACGCCGCCGTTTTTCCGCTATCTCCAAAAAACCGGAGGGGGTGTCTCAATTCCCCCCCCCCGGCACGGCGCAGGTTAAAGGGACTGTCCCACCTTCCCAAAAGTTGTCAAATGTACGCCGCTTGCGGTGCAAAATATGAAATAATTGATGCCGAACACGATTATGACATTTTTTTCTCGCTAACAGTGCTCAATTTCATAAAAAGTTAAGTTTTAATATGTGGGTTGATGACGTCATATTGAGCTCTAGAGAGCTACACAGAAATCCTTTACGCTGCCAAAATATGGGCACAATTATTTCGAGACAATTCTGGCGCTTTGAATACAAAACAAACCAACTACCAAACCATTGAAACGTAGCAAATATCTTCAAGGTTCACATTAAAACAAGTCGACTATCATCACCATTTGGTAAAGAGAGGTGACGTCATCGGCTTTAAGCCTCTGTTCAAATACACTTGGGGTTTATTCGTTAAAATTGTCAAGACCAACTTCGAGTTTCTTTTAGATTAGACCTATGTGGTTGTTTTAACTGCTACCCTACGTAATTGCAATGCAAAACCAACAACATGGCTATCTCAACTCAAAACTAATGTTAAGGTGGGAGTGTCCCTTTAACCCGCGCCCCGCTGGGGGAAGGGGGTTTATCCCCCTCCCGGATTTTCTCAATAATTTGAAAACTATGATAGATATCGACGTGAAACTTTAGCACCTTAAGCGGCATCATTTCTACGTCTTCTCACGAATTTCCAATTAAATTGATGTAATACTTTGGGAGATAATGACGTTTTAATGACGTCATGTCATGCCAATTTTGGTGTAAAAACGATAAATGTTTGAAAAATCGTAGAAAATCAAGTTCTTATGCAAATTGCAAATAAAAGGGTGAAAAGGATGGCAATGACATTCTCTTCAAAATGAGAATCTCGGATGTTTGAAATTTTGGGTTTGTAATTTTGTTTATGATATTTTCGAAAATTCCCACAAAGTCAGTTTTTGAAGATGTTAAAAAAACCGAAATATATATATTGGAGAACAGGTATGGATGATACCCAAACCACATTTCAAAGCAATATCTTTATTTTTGACTGACTTATGGCTCCCTAAGTATGAGTAACTCGACGTCATTTTCTTCTTCTTTTTGTCACCAGAGACTTACAAATAAATGCCACCACTGTATTTATGAGACAAAATTGGTTTAGAAACATGATTTTGTATTTATATTAATCAATTTCACATTTTGACATTTGGTATGTTTTTTTGTTTTGTTTTGTTTTTATTTATGTGACCTGACCTTCACCTGAAATTCACCTAAGGGCCATGATATAGGGTCAGGTTGTGGAAATGGCTACTTCTATCGAATTTTACGTGTAAAATAACCCATAAAACATGCGTCGCATGAATTTCGTAGACCTCTTGCCAATAGTGACCTTTTGTGACCTGACCATGACATTGACCTTTGCTTACAATTTTACTTTCGCTTATGCGGGATATTCATTATACCTTTGAGAGCACTTTGTGTGGTAATAGTCGCAATATAGGGCTTTGAATGGAAAGTATGACCATCAAGTGGCCAAACCTCGATTTTGACCTTTGATTTGACCGTTATCTGACATGTAACCTTATTTTAAGAATTTCTGGTATGCATTAGATTCGTCTCATTGAGAGCTTTCGATCGCCGCCTTGCGCGTCTCGCTGCAGTTATTGGTTCTGAAGACACGAAGGGGTAAACTTTACCCCCCCCCCCCCCCCCCCAGCGGAGCGCGTTCGGCTGGAGACCCCAGCGGGGCGCGGGTTAATTGACCTCTATCGACCTGCGAAGCTGAACAGAAGGTCTCCTACGCTGCCCAGCCAGAACCAGCCAGCCACGGACTGTTTTGAGGCGGATAACTATAGAGCATTCCTTTGCTTTGACCGGATGCCGTGCATGTTTAATAATGCGTGAAACGGATATAAATTGGTCGATTATTATACAAATTGGAGAGAACCATGTAAAAGTAGTAAACAAGACTCGATATCAATTTTTAAGATCGAGACGTTTATGATTCCAGGTGTTTTATACATATGTTTGTGTTCTAGGTAAGTATAGGCATAGATAGTTGCTACGATATGCCATTGAACCCCACGTACAAACGAAGACGGCATTGAGTGATCCTTTTCAAGCATTTTAGTTACGTAAACTTGTTGCTAAATCGTTGATTGATCTTAAATTGTTAAATTATGCTAAATGGCGTATATCTGACAAAAGCTGTGTTTAAAAGTCACAACGCACAATGGTAATAGCCGGCCTACTTTTGGGAAGCCTATAGATTTGCTATAGTAGCAATAAGAAAAGTAGGTAGCAATAAGCAAAGTAGGTAGCAATAAGCAAGGTAGCCAGCAATAAGCAAGGATAGCATTTGTTTTTCCCATCACCGTTCTGCATCTGATGTCCAATCCTACTAGTTCGTCGTACCGTAAACCCGTGACCGTAAAGACGAGGAAACCCTTAAACCATTGAATCCAGCAACAATCTTTCGCCTGATCCTCTTGAATATATTGAAAAGTATTAACCCGGCCGTGCCGGTGCTCGGCGCCACCTTCGCCGTGCCGGGGGGGGGGGGGGGGGGGTCTACACCCCCCCTCCCCCGCTAACTCGAAAACTAAAAGGACTAGAAAGACGAGGAAAAAAACGTTTCAAAGCACTCGACAAGCACATTCGAAAGTACTTCAGATATTGTTTTCCTCAAGTCAATATTGAGGTCATCAGAGGTCATCAAGGGCTAAATTTTCAGAATAGCTTTTAACCTAATAATGACAACGCAATAATTGTGATGCTATCATGTTTGTCTCGTCAAGGCGCTTCGAATCATATTAGTATTGACCAGGTTAGGTCAACTTGCAATTCATGTGAGAGTAACGGATATGTTATGCATATGATATTTGAATTATTCCGAGGAGAGATAAGTTCAACAAAATGAAAGCAAAACTATGTGTAAAACTTGATAAGGCAATCTGTGGATGCATTTAGTGGATGCAGCAGTAATTAACCAACACAACAATCACTGGAGATCCACACGTTTACATCAGAACACCTCTCGACATATAACAATGATATAGCTCTCACGATTCTCACTATTGTCTGTAGATTTTGAAGACACTTCATATCATCCAATAATGCAAGATTGAAAACTTTCATGACGCACCTGATATTTTTTTCTTCTTCTCAAGTTAAGCGATGCTATACTATACAATGTCTGGTCTTGATTACGAAGAATACTATTTTTCCAAAAATATTCCTTCGCAAGGCAGGAAGGAACACTAATTAACTCAACGAACGGACCTAGATACGCAAGCAAAGGCAATAAGAGCCATGTTCCGGACTCTTGCATACGTAGGGAAATAATGACAAGCAAATATATCAAAGCTACAAATTATGAATGGAACGGATGTGTGTTTGATTAAATGTATGCATCACTATTAGTGGCAGGGGGGGGGGGGGCAGATTCTGCCCACCTCTCAGGTTTTTCGCAGATATATCCCGAACGGCTAAGAGCAGACCCATGCAATTTTGGGACTGTTCCTAGAATTGAATTCCGCATATGGAGTCAAAATTTGTATTTTGTTTGCAAAGTTTGCACAAAGTTTGCATTTTTGTCAAATCTTTCTCTAGACGTTGGAGAATGAAGCCAAACAATTTCAAGATAGTTGCATTGATTCCATTTTCCATGAAAAGTCACTGCCAGCAAATTGTATCAACACAAGCTGTGAAAGAGAGCAATAATTTGTCCTTGACGCGTACTTATCAAAATGTGTTCACCTACTGTGAACGACAGACCGATTGAGACCCTAATTTCCGACGATAACTTTGGAATGCATCAACTGGCATGAGCGAATTTCTAGCAATGAACGTTCCAGGCCTTGCGCTAATTTATCATTCCAAAGGTTGGTTAGTATCAAACGAAAATGTAGGGCATTTTCCATTAATTTGTAATGTTAAAGATAATGCGAGCTCGGATGAAGGCCTGGTCGCTCTGTAGTCCCGCCCTCGACTTCGCCCACCACTCGCAACCGACCGGTCACGGGTCGGACAGCGCCGGTTCAAGGTCAGCCAGGGCGGAGCTAATCTCTGACGTCAGAGCATAGCTCCACTCTTCCACGATTGCCTCTACCCGCCGAATGAATTCCCCGCGCGAGTTATAACATTACAAGGTAATGGCAAATGCTCTAAATTTGCATTTGACACCTTTTATAACCTTTTATAATAATTATTCGCGCAGGGTCTGAAATATCCATTGCGAGAAATTCGTTCATGCCAGTTGGTTTCTGCAAAAGTTAACGCCGAAAATTAGGGTCCCAAGCGGTCTGTCGTTCACAGTAGGTATGATTAGGAATGATAAAACTGCTTGGTAATCATACCCCAAGAACAATAAAATAAACACCTTCCTCATAGCGTTTTGATTACGGCTCGCACTGTTCGTGGCAGGTATTCGGCTCGACATACAGCTAAAGCGGGGGCGTGCCAGCGCAGGCCACTACTCACCAACGCACGGATTGCGGTGCACCAGGCTGAAGATTCGCTCGCACTCCGGCTCGCTCGTGGGGCAGATGCAACCGAACACTGGACTGAGACGCAGCTGGTTCCAGGCATCATAACAGGCGCGACTGGAACAGCGCCGCCACGATGCGGTCAATGGGGTGTGGTATCATATGGGGGGGGGGGGGGGGGTTATGGTCCAATCAGACAAATGATCATGCAAAGAGCTGTGTGGAGAATATGGTGGAGACATGCGTACGACCAAAGATGATGCAATATTTTGCTACCTGCTTGTTATATTTACTATTGAAATATGATTAGTGATGCTTGTGTTATTTTTTTTGTTAATGTAAAAATGTGTTGATCTATTCCACAGCTAAATGTGAACAGTGAACAGCACCAATAATTGCTGCTACTGATGATTTATATATATTTGACCATTGACTTCGTTTATTGACTCATTAATTCAATGAGCAGCCATCCAACAATGCGCCGCTTCAATATTCTGAAGACAGTCAAATCACCATGTCATAGCAACAAAACACCTGCCCAGCACAATCATTCGATGCTGGCAGCTGTTTAATGGCCTGCGTGGCAGCTGTTTAGTCCTCAGCTGGCCTCGACTGCCGCCATCTGTTGTCTTCCGGCGGCCGGCGCCACACCATGCGACCCAGGTCACATTGGCGTGACCCCATCACAGCGAGGTCACATTGGCGTAACCCCCGCACAAGCCGTTTTCACGAAGGATTTTGCGTTTGGGCGATTGGGGCGTTTGGGGCGATTTGGGGCGATTGGGACGTTTGGGGTAAATGGGGTAAATGGACAGTGTTAAGAGCTATGGCCACGTGACACGGTGCTTGGTCAAAAACTCCAAAACTCCAAAACTCCAAAACTTCAAAATTCCAAAATCAAAGGTTCCCAAATTCCAAAATTTCAAAATTCCGAATAGTGTTATTCCAATGGTGCAACCAACCTTCGGATACAACCAACTTGCGGTTATTCGGATATTCAGATACAACCAATCTAAGATTATTCGGATATGCGCGGGGGCAATACTGGCCGTTTTCACGAAGGAATTTGCGTTTGGGGCGATTGGGGCGTTTGGGGCGTTTGGGGCGTTTGGGGCGTTTGGGGCGTTTGGGGTTTGGGGCCAGCTATGGCCACGTGACACGGTGTTTGGTTCAAAACTCCAAAACTCCAAAACTCCAAAACTCCAAAACTCCAAAACTCCAAAACTCCAAAACTCCAAAACTCCAGAATTCCAAAATACACAAAAAAAAACTAAAAAAATCAAAAAATCACAAATTCAAAAATGTACAACCAACCTTCGGACCAGCGACGGCCCATGTGCGACGGCCAGCTATGGCCACGTGACACGGTGTTTGGTTCAAAACTCCAAAACTCCAAAACTCCAAAACTCCAAAACTTCAAAACTCCAAAACTCCAGAATTCCAAAATACAAAAAAAAACTAACAAAATCAAAAAATTCATAAATTCAAAAATGTACAACCAACCTTCGGACCAGCGACGGCCCATATCGCCCATATCGCCCATATCGTATTTCCCCCGCGCATATCCGAATAATCTTAGATTGGTTGTGTCCGAAAATCCGAATAACCGAAGGTTGGTTGTATCCGAAGGCTGGTCGCACCATTGGAATAACACTTCGGAATTTTGACATTTTGGAATTTTGGAATTTTTTTATTTTGAAGTTTGAGTTTTGGAGTTTTGGAGTTTTGGAGTTTGGGAGTTTTGGAGTTTTGGAGTTTTGGAGTGAGTTTTGGGGTTTTGGAGTTATGGAGTTTTGGAGTTTTGGAGTTTTGGAGTTTTGGAGTTTTGGTGTTTTGGAGTTTTGGACCAAACACCGTGTCACGTGGCCATAGTTGCCCCAAACCCCAAACGCCGCAATCGCCCCAATCGCCCCAATCGCCCCAATCGCCCCAATCGCCCCAATCGCCCCAAACGCCCCAAACACCCCAATCGCCCCAAACGCAAAATCCTTCGTGAAAATGGCTATTGGCGTGACCCCGGTACAGCGCCACCGACATTCATCGTCCTCTGGTGACAGCACGAAAATGGCCGACGACCGGCGCGATGACCGACCGCGTCACTGATATGTTTCGCGGACGGCACGAAGCGCTACCACTCAGCTGATTGTGCCGGCTGGCAGGAACCATTCGGTGGCGCTTCTCGCCGTCCGTTTGCGCTGAGCCCTGCCCTGCGCTCAGATAAACTGTGACAAACTGCCCTAGCGGGTATCGATTGCAAAGCACGGAAGCTCCGTAGAGATTTTGTTAGATGGGAGTGAACGTGAGGCCGCTGGTGTAAGATTTGGAGCGTGGGTGTTTTATGGGCATTGAAAGTGGTGAGCTTTGATTTGAAGATGCTGCGATTTGGCAGAAGTATGGTGAGCTGTTTGACCCCAACCGCCTTGCCATCACCATCTATTGTATCACCACCATCACCATGTGGTGACGCCTTTGTATTAGCCAATCACTGGTACCCGTTGACTTTTCTCTTCTGGTCAGATCTCGTTAAGCGACCGACTGACCGAAATGTCTGCATCTGTACCACCGATGCAGCTGCCTCTCCCGACCTAAGTGCGATGCAGGTGGACACAATGTCGGTGTTATTGAGATCTGTGTATTGAGACGGGCAGATGTATAAAGAAACGCTCATGTAAACGTAAACTTGGGACGCTGATGTAATGTGTAAGCAACTGATGTAATGTATAAGCACCGTTGTGTTTTTGCATGCAATAACTGATGGTTGGTTCATTTTTCTACCGCTAAAATGCCACAGCATACATTTGACAGTTAAAATGTGTAGTTACTCTAGACTCTAAAACTGAACTTCTTCGACACACGGCAGAGAAAATTCGCCCCACACACGCGCGAAGATCGCTGCCTCGGCGCCACAAATGAGCGAATTTGCGGCAGTTTCGACGCAGCAGCCGCGGCAAATCCTCCCAAATCCGTCGGCATCCATCTTTGGGCGGGATGGCTCTTCAGCGATGTCGTGCTTCGCTGACGGACGACCGCCAGCACGTGACAAACGGATGGCAGATGTAATTGGGGGCACCGCCCCGGGGCTGGCGGCACGGCCAGCTGGCAGGGCCGCCGTATTTGTGGAACTGTCTCACAGCTCGTCATCAGGCTTTGATGAAAGGGTGCAGTCGGCTGTAGCATAGAGGGTGTTGCATAACTCAGTATCAGGTGATGAGAGGAAATTGTATTACCAGACTTCGGGCATTCGGCAAAGATGGAGGTTGGAGAGGCGGAAGGAAGTATATTGTTTGGATATGATTTGATTAAAGGAAGTCGAAAATTGCCTGCGTCACGTGCCGTTCAATTATGTCGCGTGATGTGAGCTGCAAACTAACAAGGATATAAGAATAACTTTAAGTTAATGGTATTTTCTTCGCATAGTTCCATCACCGAAAGTGATTGATCATAACGGCAAGGAGAAGGGAAGAATAAATGTTCCTTACCTGGCGTGTGGCAACCTCATGGTGTTCAATACGCGGATATTTAACTCCTAATCAAAATACCTCTAGTTGATCAAAAGATGATCAATGCGTACTGGCTTCAGTCGATTAGAAATTACGAGAGGCATTATGGCATAATTGCCTGTTGTTATGGCATGTATTTAGATTTAAGTCTTCCTTGACAGTTGCATGACTCACTTGCGACGTGGTTATGACTGTCACCGTCGGAGCATAGGCCGATAAACTTTCATTACTCCACTTTTGGAACCGATATCTTCACGACACAGAGCATACTTTACCGATGCGATTGGGTAAATACTACCTCCTGAGCACGATCATAATTGGTTACTCCTGTGACATTAGCATGTATGCTACATTCGTGAATTACTCATCACGGTAAAAGGAACAGGAGATACGAGGAACTATCGCCGTCTTTATGGATGCTAAACTTATCAACCGCGCCCGGTTTATGGCTGGAACTATGAATAGCGAATCGCGGCAAATTATCGGATCGATGGCCACATCGTCCGGACAGCGATCAGCCTTCGTAGAACTGAGCGAGAGACGGGCGCGTCCGGGCGGGGCGTCGGCAGTGTAAAATGTCCCCCTCCAGTGGGGTCGGGGTGTCGGGATGACGGTGACAGCTCGCCGGTGACAGCTGTCATCTTGGATCAGTCAACTCCGAATGGAGGCGAGTGGGGCGGAACAATGGACATGCTCAAGCGAATCAGGAGAGAGGTGGAGCAAAATGCTTCCGGCGTCGCACCAGGTGGAATTGCCGCACAATAGATTGTGTGGCGGCAGAGAATCTTTTATGGGAGGGTTCTCCTAGTGCAAGCGTCTAGTCGGTGCGCGGGAGCAGTTGTGTTTGGAGGGCGCATTGTCATTGAGACTGTGGCGCGATGATGATATACTGCGCCTGGTTGCGCATGGGTAAAAGGCATGCTTCTTTTACTGTTATATGGACGACGATTTAGCCCAAAATTACCACCAACGTTACATGTCTTTGTTTTATCTGTTCTATCATCACACTGGAATGCATATGGTATAAAATATAAGGCCTGTTAAATCTATGTCAGAAATTAACGCTAATCAGGAGCCTTAAAGGCACCAGTGCAAGTGAAAGTGTGGCATATGAAACACTTTGACAACGCATACGATTGCCAACATTATAGCTGTCCATTGGGACACCCGTAAGTTCAGTGTGAAACACATTTACTGTATGCTACCATCGCTCTTTATTTCGTCAGGTGGCCGGCAGAGCCACGTCTGGTTTCTTTCGACTCTTTCACTGCCTTCACTGGCTACACTGTCCTGCTCGCCTCTTGATAGCCAGTCGCAGTGGCTTTGTCGCGGCGTGAGGGTGCTGTCACGCCAGTCGAGGCTGTGCTCCAATGGTCAGCGTCGATAGTCAGTTGCAGTGGCTTTGTCGCGGCGTGAGAGTGCTGTCACGCCAGTCGAGGCTGCGCTCCAATGGTCAGCGTCGATAGTCAGCTGCAGTGGCTTTGTCGCGGCGTGAGGGTGATGTCACGCCAGTCGAGGCTGTGCTCCAATGGTCAGCGGAGTTAGCATTCAACACGCCACCCACGCCCGGGTGATGACCTCTACTGAGCACCCTAAGTTCACCTCTTGCGGTGACCCCGTGATGATGGAGATGACCTCTGTTGTTGACCTTGTTGACCTCATGCGCTAAAGGGTAACCTTTTGTGATGACCCCACGTTAGAGATGAGCTCTGGTAGTGATCTATCGAGTTCAGGGTGACCTTTGGTAGTGAGTAGTGACCTCGCGCTAGAGGTGACCTCTGTGATGACCCAGCGTTACAGATGACCTTTGGCGATGTCCCACACCGAGGGTCGCCTCTAGTCATTGCACCATGGCAAGGGTATCCTCTAATGTTAATCCACCTCTGGAATGACCTTTAAAGGGAACTGTACACCTTGTTTTTTTTTATTATATACCGTACCATAAGTATCCGTCCCGTATCCCTTCGCTGATTGGCTGATAAGTTGCCCTTATAAGGGACACGGAGCGGGATTTCCTTGACATATTGCTTGATAGTTGGCGGTAAGGGGCATTTTGAGTTCAAAAACACGAATATGATACACACATATATGGTTTGATATGATAAACCACAGATATGGTTTGGGCCATATCTGTGGAGAAAAGTAAGTTTCTCTTTGTATGACACGTGACGTCATACAACACCAGAGGTGGACCTGACCTGACTATGGCTCCGCCTGCCGCCTACTATAGTCTCTGACAAGGTGCCGCCGCGCCGCCCGGGCGGCTGAGCGGATATTAGCGAGGCGTCGTGATCAGAGACTACGTGCCAGAGAGTGTATCAAAAACCCGGATGTAACGTCAACAAATCAGCCAATCAGCGATGGGTGTATGATGCCCGCTTGTGGTACGGTACATATTAAACGCTGAGAAGGTGAACAGTTTCTTTTAACCCGCCATTGACTGGGAGGGGGTGCGTTTAACGCCCACTCCCCCCCCCCCTGATGAATTTTCAAAATAGCTGAAATACTTATAGCGCTATCAACGTGAAACTTCGGATACCTTCTAACACATCATTTTTACGTCTTGTGTGCAAAAATGAAGAAATTTCGTCGAATTATTTTTCGAGCTATGGGGAATTTAGTGACTACACTCGAGTTTTACACCAAAATCAGCTAAACTTTGCCAGGCCGTAAAAATGCCACATTTGAAGTAAAATGCAATCGAAAAACGCCAAAAGATAGCAAATTGCAGTGGCTACCAACTGGCGGTCTCGGATTTTGTTTTGTAAATTTAAGTTTTTCACCACCCAAAACTCAAAATAGTGTTTTTGAGGGGAAAATTATCACAAAATAAGAAATTTCTCATTTTTTTTTAAAACGGAAGAAATGTCAGAACCATACCTAGGCAACTACCATACCAAATTTCAAACTGATATCTCCATTTTTGACTGATTTATGATATCTAAAGTATGGGTAACTCATGACGTCATATTTTGAAATTGCGTTTGTTTATCATTGTATTGACTAGATACAGACAAATAAATGCCACCACTGTATTTCTGAGACAGAACTGGTCTAGCAACAAGCCTTTTTTGTTTAGATTTATCAATTACAAATTTTGACCTTCGGTGACCTGAACTTGACCTGAAATTGACATTTACTTCACATAAATGAAGTCAAGTGGTAAAATGACTGTCACTATCGAATTATACGTGGAAAATAACTCATAAAACATGTGTTGCATGACTGTCGTAGATATTTTGAGCATAGTGACCTTTTGTGACCTGACATTGACCTTGACCTTGGCCAACAATCTTATTTTAGCTCATGCGAGATATGTATCATATCTTTGGCGGCACTTTGGGTGAGACTGGTCGCAATCGAAGGCTTAGGATGAAAAGTATGGCCCATAGACTCAAATACGACTATTTTGACCTTTGACCTGAACGTGACCTAACATTTTACCTCACTTTGACATTTGTGAGCATGCTGTAGATCCGTATCATTGAGAGCTTTCGTTTTCCGCCTTGCGCGTCTCGCTGCGATTGTTGGTTCGGAAGAGAACCAGGGGGGAGCGAAAAACGCCCCCCCCCCCCCCCCCCCAGTCAATGGCGTTCTGCTGAGACCCCTGTCAATGCCGGGTTAATGGCTACCACGGTACTGAGAGCGTCGTGTGCCGGTGACCTCCTCCCTTCCTCCATATATACCTCCAGCACGGACCAGGAAGTAGAGCTTACTGCGTGGTAACTGACCGCACGAACACATTAAACTGTTCACAATTGCACAACTACATCAGAGATCAAGCACGAAGAAACACCGATGTCATCGAAATAGACATCGTTCCACTGACGTCACGACACGCCAGGACAACAGGGACCTCGGTGAAACAGACCAGGACAACAGGAACCTCGGGGAAACAGACCAGGACAACAGGGATCTCGGGGAAACAGACCAGGACAACAGGAACCTCGGGGAAACAGACCAGGACAACAGGAACCTCGGGGAAACAGACCAGGACAACAGGGATCTCGGGGAAACAGACCAGGACAACAGGAACCTCGGGGAAACAGACCAGGACAACAGGGATCTCGGGGAAACAGACCAGGACAACAGGAACCTCGGGGAAACAGACCAGGACAACAGGGATCTCGGGGAAACAGACCAGGACAACAGGAACCTCGGGGAAACAGACCAGGACAACAGGGATATCGGGGAAACAGACCAGGACAACAGGAACCTCGGTGATCAGTTACCTGTCACCGAACTCTGTCTGTGATTGATGATGTCTGAAAGCTCGGAGCGAGCCGATGGGTGACAGCAGCCTATGCCAACTCCCGATGTGCGTGCCTAGTCCATCAACTCTGGCACATCTGCGGCTGGCGCATGTGCGTCTGCCGCGTGTGCGTCTGACACGTGTGCGTCTGACACGTGTGTGTCTGACACGTGTGCGTCTGACACGTGTGTGTCTGACACGTGTGCGTCGGACACGTGTGCGTCTGACACGTATGCGTCTGCCGCGTGTGTGCCGGTGTCGGATGACGCTGGCGGCCGGTATATCGGTTGCCAGGGGTGTGTGGCGCGCCGGGGAGGGGCCCTAACGACAACTGGGTCGCCGCTAATGTGCCGCTGGACAGGCAACGACCGGACAGACAACGACCGGCTAATGCCGGCTCACTCGGTCCGCTTCGCTGCATACTGAACGTGGCGGGACTTGCGAGTCACTGCGCGCACACGGACCACGGTGGACTTTGTGAGTCACTGCACACAGACACGGACCACGGTGGACTTTGTGAGCCACTGCGCGCTGGGTGGTTGGTGAGACGGTGGACTTTGTGAGCCACTGCGCGCTGGGTGGTTGGTGAGACGGTGGACTTTGTGAGCCACTGCGCGCTGGGTGGTTGGTGAGACGGTGGACTTTGTGAGCCACTGCGCGCTGGGTGGTTGGTGAGACGGTGGACTTTGTGAGCCACTGCGCGCTGGGTGGTTGGTGAGACGGTGGACTTTGTGAGCCACTGCGCGCTGGGTGGTTGGTGAGACGGTGGACTTTGTGAGCCACTGGTCGCTGGGTGGTTGGTGAGACGGGATCTGTGGGTCACTGTGTACTAAGCCGACTGGGTATGTTAAATCAATGAGTACCTACTTTGGAGGGGGAGGGGATGAGGGCCCGCGTAAACTATTATATCGCACAACAGAAGGTTTTGCGAGTTAAATGTGACGTGAATGCGCGCACAAAAATGGTGATTTTCATGTGTCTTAGCTATTTAGGCACCTATCTTTAACCCAAGCGCCGCAGTGTTTATCAGACATTTGTTTTCGTTGCAGTTGGCCTATGGGCTGGCTTTTAGCTACCGTGTCTGTTACATACGGGGTAAGGCTGTGAGCTTCAACGCCACTGGTGCCGTTTGCGATATTGGGCCGTTCGCGATATTGTGATACTGGACGTCCGCAACTCATAGTTAACGGGTGAGGTTGAGTGGATATTGGCTAATCGATGGATTACATGGCGCAAGGTATCAGGGGCACATCAGTGTACGGTGGGTTAAAGATCACTCCGGGCTCTTTATCGGCATCAGGGCTGGCGCAAGTCAAGCTGTAATGCACCGCCAGAGTGAAAGAAACAAAATTCATTTAATATACTAGGAGGATCTAAAACACGAAATGTTTCGGCAATGCCGGGCAAGGATAAGCATTGGACATCGTACGGTAAGACTTAGGTGTATGCTATTTTTCACATCAAAGCCCAGATTTGTTTACTTGAAAGGGCTCTAGGACTGACAGACACCAATTAACATTGGAAAGATCACAGGAGGGGCATTGTCAGTACCGTCAGTACCGGTATATGTTGATCCAACCTTACCGGTACTGCTACTGGCGTGCACTGACCTTTGACCAAGGTTTCTGGTCAGTGGCGTTCGACAAAGGCGCATGTCAGACATTGATCAATGGTATCGCTGATCAGGGTAGTCACCGATGCGTGAGAAGACAATTACGCGATGCGAAATCGATACGCATTTGGCTGTCGGCGAATGACTCGCATTACCACTGCATAGGCATAAATGTGCACTGTGCAGCGACTTTTTTGCGACTTTCTGAGGTGGCAATTGGCATAAACGTGCGGTAACGGTTTTTCGTAACTTCGCAACTTCACAACTTAACAAAATTTCGTAACTTTCCTCGTGAGCCCTGTTACCATAGCGCTCTTTTATTCCACGTAATGGATACTATTGTGTCACAGCCTCCTACAACCCCATGTCTTACACCGAGCTTACATGTTTCGTCATACACGCAATATCGCCGGTCTAACCGATATAGCCTGTCTGAGTGCTAGCTGCGACGAACTGCGGGTCCCACCCGAGCCGAGTAGGCCCGCCGCGGGTCCCACCTGAACCGAGTAGGCCCGCCCGCCCGCCGCTGCGGGTCCCACCTGAGCCTAGTAGGCCCGCCGGGGGGTCCCACCTGAGCCGAGTAGGCCCGCCCGCCCGCCGTCTCGGGTTCCACCTGAACCGAGTAGGCCCGCCCGCCCGCCGCCGGACGCCACCTGAGCCGAGTAGGCCCGCCCACCCGCCGCCGCGGGTCCCACCTGAGCCTAGTAGGCCCGCCGGGGGGTTCCACCTGAGCCGAGTAGGCCCGCCCGCCCGCCGCCGCGGGTCCCACCTGAGCCTAGTAGGCCCGCCGGGGAGTTCCACCTGAGCCGAGTAGGCCCGCCCGCCCGCCGTCTGGGGTCCCACCTGAGCCGAGTAGGCCCGCCTGCCTGCCACCGGGCGCCACCTGAGCCGAGTAGGCCCGCCCGCCCGCCGTCTCGGGTTCCACCTGAGCCGAGTAGGCCCGCCCGCCCGCCGCCGGGCGCCACCTGAGCCGAGTAGGCCCGCCCGCCCGCCGTCTCGGGTTCCACCTGAGCCGAGTAGGCCCGCCCGCCCGCCGCCGGACGCCACCTGAGCCGAGTAGGCCCGCCCGCCCGCCGCCGCGGGTCCCACCTGAGCCTAGTAGGCCCGCCGGGGAGTTCCACCTGAGCCGAGTAGGCCCGCCCGCCCGCCGTCTGGGGTCCCACCTGAGCCGAGTAGGCCTGCCTGCCTGCCACCGGGCGCCACCTGAGCCGAGTAGGCCCGCCCGCCCGCCGTCTCGGGTTCCACCTGAGCCGAGTAGGCCCGCCCGCCCGCCGCCGGGCGCCACCTGAGCTGAGTAGGCCCGCCCGCCCGCCGTCTCGGGTTCCACCTGAGCCGAGTAGGCCCGCCCGCCCGCCGCCGGGCGCCACCTGAGCCGAGTAGGCCCGCCCGCCCGCCGTCTCGGGTTCCACCTGAGCCGAGTAGGCCCGCCCGCCCGCCGCCGGGCGCCACCTGAGCCGAGTAGGCCCACCCGCCTGCCGCCGTGGGTCCCACCTGAGCCGAGTAGGCCCGCCCGCCCGCCGTCTCGGGTTCCACCTGAGCCGAGTAGGCCCGCCCGCCCGCCGTCTGGGGTCCCACCTGAGCCGAGTATGCCCGCCCGCCCGCCGCCGCGGGTCCCACCTGAGCCTAGTAGGCCCGCCGGGGGTTCCACCTGAGCCGAGTAGGCCCGCCCGCCCGCCGTCTCGGGTTCCACCTGAGCCGAGTAGGCCCGCCCGCCCGCCGTCTGGGGTCCCACCTGAGCCGAGTAGGCCCGCCCGCCCGTCGTCTCGGGTTCCATCTGAGCCGAGTAGGCCCGCCCGCCCGCCGTCTGGGGTCCCACCTGAGCCGAGTAGGCCCGCCCGCCTGCCACCGGGCGCCACATGAGCCGAGTAGGCCCGCCCGCCCGCCGTCTCGGGTTCCACCTGAGCCGAGTAGGCCCGCCCTCCCTCCGCCGGGCGCCACCTGAGCCGAGTAGGCCCGCCCGCCCGCCGTCTCGGGTTCCACCTGAGCCGAGTAGGCCCGCCCGCCCGCCGCCGGGCGCCACCTGAGCCGAGTAGGCCCGCCCGCCCGCCGTCTCGGGTTCCACCTGAGCCGAGTAGGCCCGCCCGCCCGCCGCCGGGCGCCACCTGAGCCGAGTAGGCCCGCCCGCCTGCCGCCGTGGGTCCCACCTGAGCCGAGTAGGCCCGCCCGCCCGCCGTCTCGGGTTCCACCTGAGCCGAGTAGGCCCGCCCGCCTGCCGTCTGGGGTCCCACCTGAGCCGAGTAGGCCCGCCCGCTTGCCGCCGTGGGTCCCACCTGAGCCGAGTAGGCCCGCCCGCCCGCCGCCGGGCGCCACTGAATAATGAAACCCCCCGTCGCTCGATACTCAGACATCGAAGATGCGCCAGACTTAGAAGATCGACTGTTCAACGCAACTCATTGGGCATGTATATAGCCACGTCAGAATTAGTCGTAAATCAGGCATTGAACAGCTGAGCTCTTTCCTGTGTCGTTTAACCCTATTTGTAACAGGGGGAGGGGGGGGGGGCGGATTCCGCCCCCCCCCCCCCCCCCTTCATGTTTTTCTCAGATATATCCCGAACGGCTAAGACCAGACCCATGAAATTTTGGGACTTTTTATAGTTTAATTCCGCATATGGAGTCAAAATTTTGCGTTCTTAACCTGAACAGAGGCGGTTCCAGGACACGTTTTTGGGACGGTTCTGCGGCGACATTTGGCGATAATACGGAAATGCGATCTTCACGGTTTCTTCCTAACTGCCCTAAGTATGAAGGAGTTACATCGGTTTACGGTGATTGCAACAAGTTAAAATTAGTTGATGTTAATGAAATATCATAAAAATTGCATTGCAGAGGTGGTTTCAGGGGCTTGTAAAGGGGGGGGGGCGGTTCCAGGAAGTAGTCAATGCTTGGCGGAAACCCAATAGAGCGATGTAAGGGGCATGTATAGCTATCAAGATGTAAAGAATAGCTTCTCCTTCCATTATTTGCATAATTTATTACATATTGAGTTGCAGGGGCGTGTTCAGGCACATGAAAGGGGGGTGACTGGCATGGTGATGACGATATGCTAGTGATTACGGCGCCATAGACGGTTAGTTTATAATGATATATGCACATATGAGGCCAGAAGAGGAAATTAAGTCATTTTTTTGTAGAGGCGCGCTCAGGAATGGAAGAAAGAGGGTCATATTATTGCAAGGAAACTAAGATGCATGGGCCTACAATGACATAACATACTGCAGTTTTCGGATGAAACATGCATCACATGGTACTCTACGAACGATTATAAGATAATAGGCGAGTCCAGGTAGAGTAAAAAGGGGGGTAAGCAATGTGAATTGAAGTCGTAGGTGAAATAGTCACTGCTTACTAGTTTGTATCATAATAGCGGATAATATACCTATCAAAAGGTCTTGTGTCTCCCCAGTTTGGATTCTGGATACCCCTATGATGAAGTAAAACATGCAAAAAGGAACTATCTACGATCAATAACTTAATTATAGTGTTGGGTGTCAACTTGCCTGCGGTTACTATTTTTTTCCTATTTGACCTCCCTTTTTCACTGACCTGGTACCGCCTATGGCAAAAAATGTGTTTAATAACTGTTTGTTCTAATGTAACAATAACACACTATTTTATTTATTAAAAAAAACAGCATAAAAAAAAATTATTACGCATTTAATTCACCCCCAAATTGAGTGATCTGCACACGCCTATAATTTTGTATTTTCAAAAGTCACCGCCACACATTAATTTCCAATTCATTCTCTATCGATCCCAATTAGTTGCGTTAAAATCGGTTGATAAACATGACGGCTGTGTTGGATCACAAATACCTCTAAATTTTGTAGTTTTTGCCCCCCTGTTGCCCCCTATCAAAAATGTCGGATTGTTTTACTTTTTAGAAATGTAGATCGTGTTGAGGGGAATAATATGCCGTTTGATTTGTGAAAATCGGACGGGTAGATGTCGAGATATCCGGGGGGCGGAATCCTCTCCCCCCTGTTGCAAATAGGGGTAGCCAGGAGCCTGTTACAAATAGGGTTAACACGCGCAGTGGAGGGGGCACTTTTGTGCCCCCGCCCCCACATGTTTTTGGTAAATAGCTTGACAACGAAGCGGAGCAGGGCAGTGTTTTTTCGCATCATTAAAGCCAACTCAATCGCGAATCGTTTGACGCAAAAAAGAAAGAATATCGGTCGTTAAATTTTTGAGTTATATGGATTTGACATCCAAGATGGCGGCCAGAATCGAGATCGGCGAAGAGATATCTTCGGAACCAACAGTAAGATCGGGATAATACGCCATTCGGTAGCCAATGCCAATGTTCATCCTCAGACACAACTTTGGACACATTGATGGTAACCTGTGACGTCACAGAGGTCAAATTCCTAGACTTGTGACATTTATACAGATTTGACCTTCGTGACCTCGTTTGACCTTGAAGATATTAACCTAAGGTCACACAAATTTCAGAAAATGTAGATCATAATAGCACCTACCTACCCTGTAAGTTTGACTATCATACTTTTGGAGATCTTAGGTTTACTTAAGTGCCCCCTCCCCCTCCAGTGCGCGTTTTAAGAAGCATAAACTCTTTAGGATACTTAAAAGATATGACTCAGTTATAAAAAGGTCGTGTTTCGATTGATTCGAAGCAACGATTAGACCGTCTAGATGAAGGGAACAAAGGGAATGATCATTTCCAAAATCCCCTCATCTACCATTTGGAATGACTACCCCTAACCCATCCATAATGCAACGTCCCTCCCATACCTCTGCGCCAAACGAAGAACATCCCATATTCATCTTTGTGCTAAATATCACTTAACGAAAATGTGACAAAGGCGACAAAGGTGACACCCCTCGCCTCCGCGGTACACACGGAGGTGATGCGCCACACACCCCTCACCTCCGCGGTACACACCCCCACTGCACCGGCCGGTCTCACCTGTCAGTCATCAAACACGTGTTGTCGTCGAAGTGGCACGATCGGACGAAGTTATCGTAGAGCCGCGAGCAGTGTCCCTGGCGGCGACAGGCGTCCAGGGCGTACTTACAGGTGGGCAGAGCGTGCACCGGGTACGGATCTTTACCTGCAAACACAACCCGACAACATCGTGTTAGTGAGACAGGCTAGTAACAGGCTAGTAACGCTAGTATGTGCGTAGAAGGTCATTTTCTGGTAGTATTTTATAGTTTGATATATTTACGTATGGTGAATTATTACATCTATAAGAATTGCACGTATACGTGATGCGTTACAACTATGGGTGACAGACATCGACACATTTATAACTTGTATGTCAACTCCCTCGTAGATGAGCTGTCGACTAGCTTAGCGACGATGTAACGACTGCTCTCTGCCAGTAGATCTGGTGCAAATCAGCCCTAAAACGACCGAGCCCGCCCTAAAACGAGCGACTCCGCCGGCCGCCGCCGATCTCACCCCATTCACGTTTAACGCCGCCGCCGCCGCCGCCGCCGCCCGTCCATGCACTGCTTTGTATTCTGGTGCCACGTCGGCTGCCGGCGGGCTGCCGGCCGACTCCGCCACTGGGCTGACTTCATGCCCCCCGGCAGTGCCGCTGCCATTGTGTCCGTGTCGGTGGAATGGTGCCCGGCGGCGCCACACAAGAGCTCGGGGTGGCCGGTCTGACGGCGTCGCTGCCCGATGCATTAGGCCATAATAGGTTCGATGCGGGTGGGCTACTGAACGGTGGGGCTCATGCGATCGGATAGCGACCGACCGTGGCGGGCCGGGCGGGGGCTTCGGTTGGTTCGAGAGAATTATAGATAATTCTGGTGACGCTGAAAAGGTGAGGTGACGCGGTGGAAGCATTGTAAAGACAAGTGGTCGAAAGTCCGGCTAGGGGGGGGAATCGCGTGACGGCTTACTTCGTCGGCCTTGGGTTTCCTGAAATACCCTGCACGTGTAGCGGCGTTACGCTTGTCGGCTGGCGGAATTGAACGGAAATCATCGTTGGCGGTAATTAGCTTGGGAACAATGTCAGATTCTGCCAACTTTGTCCGCCATTGGTCTTATTTCTGGTCAATTTGCAACAATCATCATGGAACTTACCATACTTGACCAGATCACTGGACTAACGCGTATCGCATCGACTTTCTCCGATGTTAATCTCTCAAGCCCCCGCCACGGCCATACTTGACCAGATCACTGGACTAACGCGTATCGCATAGACTTTCTCTCGATGGTTTAATCTTGTCCATGCCCATTGTGTCACCTTTTACATTCCTAGATCGACGAACTCTCACCATACACTCTACTTTCTACTGCGCACTCCACCCCCACCCCCCCCCCCCCCCCCCCCTCCCCCTCCCCCTCCAGTGACGGCCCGTGACAGCCGACACAGGCCCTCTGTGACCAGCTAGCGTCCTGGCAAGCCATCTATTAACCAGCGGCAAGCCACTATCTGACCGGCGAGCGGTCGGTGCTCGCTCATTGCCTGCGGGACGATAGGTAATTGATGGCATTCGCGGTCGGCCGATAAAATGGATGTGGGTTGTACGTGGATCCGGCGACCGGCTCGTACAATTCGTGCGTCTGCTTTCGGGAGGCTAGACACTGACGAGTGAACTCAGTTGGTCCGCTCTAACCCTATTATTTCAATTTTGATCGGCAAATCGATACAAGTTGCTGGTTCGTATCGAAGCAATGCTGCATTGTTCTAGACTTTTCACAAACACTCCTTGCCCCCATTCCTGTGGCGTGACATTACACCGGCTTGTCTCATGTTTTTCCCCGGCTTTGTCCCCTGCTTTGTCCCCTGCTTTGTCCCCTGATTTGTCCCCTGCTTTGTCCCCTGCTTTGTCCCCTGCTTTGTCCCCTGCTTTGTCCCCTGCTTTGTCCCCTGCTTTGTCCCCTGCCTTGTCCCCTGCTTTGTCCCCTGTTTTGTCCCCTGCATTGTCCCCTGCCTTGTCCCCTGCTTTGTCCCCTGCTTTGTCCCCTGCTTTGTCCCCTGCCTTGTCCCCTGCTTTGTCCCCTGTTTTGTCCCCTGCATTGTCCCCTGCCTTGTCCCCTGCTTTGTCCCCTGCTTTGTCCCCTGCTTTGTCCCCTGCTTTGTCCCCTGCTTTGTCCCCTGCCTTGTCCCCTGCCTTGTCCCCTGCCTTGTCCCCTGTCTTGTCCCCTGCCTTGTCCCCTGCCTTGTCCCCTGATTTGTCCCCTGTCTTGTCCCCTGCTTTGTCCCCTGCCTTGTCCCCTGCCTTGTCCCCTGCCTTGTACCCTGCCTTGTACCCTACCTTGTCCCCTGCCTTGTCCCCTGTTTTGCCCCTGCTGTGTCCCCTTCTTTGTGCCCCATCTACTGACGGTGTTCGTTTTTGACGGTGAAGCACGGGTGGTCGAACACCAGGCTGCGGTAGGTGTTGCACTCGGGGTCCACGCGCGGCTCCTTGCAGAGGCAGGTCGGCTGGAAGAACTGGAACGCCACCAGCGTCCGCAGAGCCGCGGTACACTTGGTCACCGTCACCGTCGAGCACGCCACTGCAATGCAGGAAAGATGCGGGTGTCGGGGGTGCAATCGTCACCACACTGAGCGTCGCCACACTGCACCGAGGGGTTATTTAAGTGGTTATTTAAGTGGATACTTAATAGTGAGTATGATGCATACAATGCTACTTCCAGTCAGATCGCATCAAACACGCATGCGCATCAAACATTTGCAAGCAGAACCTTAGTAATGCCAGGGCGGCATTGATGTCAATCGCACTCAGGCACGGTAGACATCGTACAATGCAGGTATATTAACCCGCGCGGCGCTGGGGTCTCCAGCCGAACGCGCGGCGCTGGGGTCTCCAGCCGAACGCGCGGCGCTGGGGTCTCCAGCCGAACGCGCGGCGCTGGGGTCTCCAGCCGAACGCGCGGCGCTGGGGTCTCCAGCCGAACGCGCGGCGCTGGGGTCTCCAGCCGAACGCGCGGCGCTGGGGTCTCCAGCCGAACGCGCGGCGCTGGGGTCTCCAGCCGAACGCGCGGCGCTGGGGTCTCCAGCCGAACGCGCGGCGCTGGGGTCTCCAGCCGAACGCGCGGCGCTGGGGTCTCCAGCCGAACGCGCGGCGCTGGGGTCTCCAGCCGAACGCGCGGCGCTGGGGTCTCCAGCCGAACGCGCGGCGCTGGGGTCTCCAGCCGAACGCGCGGCGCTGGGGTCTCCAGCCGAACGCGCGGCGCTGGGGTCTCCAGCCGAACGCGCGGCGCTGGGGTCTCCAGCCGAACGCGCGGCGCTGGGGTCTCCAGCCGAACGCGCGGCGCTGGGGTCTCCAGCCGAACGCGCGGCGCTGGGGTCTCCAGCCGAACGCGCGGCGCTGGGGTCTCCAGCCGAACGCGCGGCGCTGGGGTCTCCAGCCGAACGCGCGGCGCTGGGGGGGGGGGGGGGTAAATTTTACCCCCCTCGTATCTTCCGAACCAATAACCGCAGCGAGACGCGCAATGCGGCGATCGCGCAAGCTCTAAACGAGAAGAATCGAATGCATACTCGAAATTCTTAAAATAAGGTCACATGTCAGGTCACGGTCAGGTCAAATGTAAAATGTAAGTATTTGAGTTTTTGGGCTATACTTTCCATCCAAAGCCTTATATTGCAACTATTATCTCACAAAGTGCTCCAGAGTGTATAATGCATTTCCCGCATAAGTAAAAGTGAAATTGTAAGCAAAGGTCAAGGTCAAGGTCAAATCACACAAGATCACAGGTCTACGAAAGCCATGCGCACATGTTGTATGGGTTATTTTACACGTATAATTCAATAGAAGCAGCCATTTTCACAGCCTGACACCATATGATCGTCCTCAGGTCAAGGTCAGGTCACAATAAGGCCAAATTTTAAATTGATTAATCTAAATAAACATTGCATGTTTCTAGACTAGTTTTGTCTTCGAAATACAGTGGTGGCATTTATTTGTCTGTATCTGGTCAGTAAAAGCCAAAAAACGCAATTTAAAAAAAATGACGTCATGAGTTACTTGTTCTTAGAGACCCATAAGTCAGTCAAAAATAAAGAAATTGCTTTGCAATTTGGTTTGAATATCGTTCATACTCGGTTCTCTAATATATCTTCCGTTTTTTTTTAAATCTTCAAACAAAAAACAGTTTTTTGCATTTTTGGGGGTCAAAAACCCAAAATTTTGAAAATCTGAGAAAGCCATGTCAAAGACAATGTTATTTCCCTTCTTTTGACGCCTTTTATTTGCAATTTGCAGTAACACGCTATTTTCTACGATTTTTCAAGCATTTAACGTTTTTTCACCAAAAATGGCATGGCATGACGTCACTAAAACGTCATCTGCCAAAAAATTCACGAATAAAAAAAAAATGGCAGAAGACGTAGAATTGATGCACCATAAGCTACCGTAAGTTTCACTTTGATATATGTCATAGTTGTCAAGTTATGGAGAAAATCCGGGAGGGGGGGTAAAATTTCCCCCCCCCCCCCCCCCAGCGCCGCGCGGGTTAATGTGGTGCAGGCAGATTTGCAGAATAAATTCGAAGTTTGCAAAGCCGACAGATGACGTTGCGTCAAAGTGACCGGGTATGCTGTGCCGCAACACTTCCTTGTCTTACGGTACAGTCTAACTATCCAGACATCTTCCACTTGAAGTTGCAGTTTGTGTTGGTAAATTGTAAGAACAAATTACAATTTTGTCAGACATGCAAATTTGCGAGTGGAAAGATATGTAGTTTTGGATTGCACATTATGCCCAGTGTGTTTAATCAAAATTATGATGAAGAAAGGGAATTGAAAAGTATCACCTACAGTTACGGACTTTGAGTCTCTATCAACACTCGTAGGTAGCTATCTTGTAGCTAGCTCGCAGGTATATTGTAGAATAACTTAATTTCTGTTGCACAGGATATATAGTAGTGAAAAGAAAACAATGTGCTGGCTTCCTTGCTTATTTCATCGTTATTTCTTTATCAATTTATGACCATCATTATGTAGCTGTCAGGATAGTCTTGTTCGGCGAACCAACTTGGCTAATGTGTCATGATCCCAATATAGCGGCAGCCAATCAATTGTATGTGCGTAGCCGAGCATGACAGCTTAATTGCGCTACGGCAGTGGACCCCTGAAAAGACGCACTATTCACCGCAGTTTAATGATCTAGGAACCACTTGGTCAGGCGATGTGCAGTCTCTTGTTATTAATGACTTCAATTTCAGCCCTACATCGACCTGGCACAGTGGTGCTAATTCCAAATCATTCACACAAATGCTCGACCATTATTCTGCACTCAATTTTGGAGATGTTACCACGCTAATTACCGTACTCACGCACGGCTTTTTTTGCTACAGTAAACCTTTTGTTATAGCAAAAACAGAAATGTGATGACTTCATCAGAGACCAGCGTAACCGACTTAGGCTTCTTAATTAGGATAGCATTAGCGGCAGTAGAAGTCAGCACAGAGAGCCGAACTCAGCTGAAAACAAAGGCCACCAAAAACTTCGCTACGCTGCACGGCTTTAATTTGAACAAACTTCACAAGCTAGCCAAGAGTCACCGCATGCTTTTAGCAGGCGAACTGGCTGGGATCTCAGTAGTTTGTTAGACTCGTTCAGAAATGTGCTAAACGGAAACGTGCCCTGTATAGGCAGATGCGGAGAGGGAGCAAAGGCGGTAATCACGAAAATAAAATATAGCATGTATGCAGAGAAGCTTAGAACTGAAGCATCAGATGAATGGGCTAGCAAGCAATGAACCTGATGACTTGGGCAAGAAATATAAATAAAAATACAGTTCTGCATACAATAGGTATGCATTCAACACTCATTAAATGTAACGAACAGCTTGCAGTTTCCCTCGGACAAAAAGGTAAACTAAAATGTAATGTAGCAATGTAATGTAGGCGCTATCCCTTCTTAAACTATAGTGGACACAGGAGGTTAAAAATCGTTGGCGGAAATGTGAACAAAACTAAATGTGGAAACTAAATGTGCTCATTTAGTAGTATGGCTTTGTTTTGTGTTGATTTACATGAGCTAAAAAATATCGGATAAGGCAATCATTTACTAGCATGCTTCATGTGTGTCCTAAAATGTCAATGACCTACTGCCAACAAACACTATGGATTGTAACCCTTGTACCTTTGCTTAAACAGTGCAACGAAATCATAGCATTTTCTTCCGACATCAAATGCCACTATTTCCCCAATCTCTTAACCATGGTTGTCCAGGATCATGCGCGCTGTTTCTGTTCAGGTCGATATTGTGTGGAGGTGAGGTGATATCTCCGTCACCAGCCCGGCTAGATAAGAGCGCTATGCATATGAACGTTCCCAGGAGACTCGGTCAGATTGCGCTATGGCGCTATCCCCCGCAGTGGTCGTCGTCTTTGGCGAGGCTCTCTCCTCGCCTCTGTGCTCGCTAGAGGCTGGAGGCGAAGTCCGTCTCGCGCCTACGCAGGCGGCAGCGGCTGGAGACAGGCTGGGACGGTTATTGGACACGTATGTGGGAGAGCTTTGGGTACATGTGAAGATGTCACGTACGCCACTGGGGGGAAGATTGGACAAGTCTTAAGTTTTAGGATTAGATGAACTGTAAAGTTTGGGTAAACCGAGCACGTTTGTTTTGTGAATGAAATATGAACTATATGACTTCCCACGCGGCTATAGTAATTGTTTGATTCGTTTTGATCGACGGAATTCCGGAAACTTGTGTTGATGATATTTCACTGGGTTCAGGCTGTCAGCACGCATCGGTCTGTGCCTCCTCGGAAAAGCCCTTCCAATTACTGTCACAGTTAAAGGGAATAGTCCACCTTTAACACGTGATTTGAACTGCGGTGGCAGAACTATCCTGCGGGTCTAACAATTAAGTGTGATGCAATAATGTATTCGTTTCGCTCAGTAATTTCGACACGGGATCGAAAATCAACTCGGCATTTATCGGTTTCGGAGCTCTGAAACGGCCGGCCGCTGGTATAGCGCGAACATCCGGGACCTCCGATACACTCTCTGACACCGGTCCCATATCTATTGGCGCCGCGCCAATGCCTGAGTGTCGCGCTCAGCCACCCGAGCGGCGCGGCCAACCCTTGTCAGAGACTGTAGTGGGTGGAGCCGGCCGTGAGAAGCTTATGACGTCATGCGTCATATACAAGAGCAACTTGCTGATTTATCCAAGGAATTAATGTCCAAACCAAAGTCATCCACGTATTTTTCAGCTCAAGATACCCATTACTGTCAAACTTAAAGAAATCTGTCAAGGTGGGATACTCCCTTTAACGTGGTACTGGAATCCATTTTTAGATGATGTGTTTCCAAAGCAACAGTACCTTACACAGTTCTATAACTATTTCGAATGTATTTCGCTGCTCAAAACGATAATTTTGGCAATGTCAAGTTTTCGAGAGGCTATAACAAATTGAAAATATAACTTGCTGTGTCAAGACGCCGGCTATTTGCAAACTGAAGTTGAAAGACGTAACTGTGGTGCAATTGCGCGACGCAAAATAGAATGCTCTCCAAAGCAGTATGTTTTTGCTGCATGCAAGTGTTAGCTTAAGCAAGGATTTAATCATTTCTGACTTCCAATAACATTGTTGCAGAGCCTCGATTATTTGTGGGAACACAAGTTGCAGTTCTCTTCTGCCATATTATTAATCAAGTTCATGATTGCATCGTCTACTATTCCGATATTGCTCTGGTATTTTTGTCTCTGCAAGAAACTAATCAACAAAAACGTTGGCCTAAGTGCAAATGTATGTTCAATCCCTTGAAGGCGTTCCTCATCACCCCACACCCTGATGCATCTACACGCAGACGTACACCCACGCTCGGCTTTACAAGTATGAGCGGGATTACATTTATTCACAGCCGTTAAGTATGCATGGTATTACACCTACATGACACCCCTGCATGTAAGTAGGCATAAGAGTTCGCCTACAAGGCTGGAATTCCTCAAGTGGTTCGGCCACCATGGTGTCGACTGCGGTTACTTCACCCCTAACATACGAGCTAACTTAAGGTCATAGCGCACTCAGATAAGTCGAATAGGACCTTCCGGTCTCCAATTGGGTGTGGGGTGTCTCCGGAAGTAAAACTTCAAAAAAAAAAATTTATTGGCGTAAGGCTATACGTTAAAATAGTTTTATTATTGACAAAAAATATATGTCTTCTCTCAAAATACTCAAATTGATTTCATGGTCTCAAAAATTAACCGCGAGCTTGATGCCTTGTCAACGCAACGTAACCATATCAGTACTATTTTCAGAAACTGAGGTCACCATGATATCGTGCATGAATTCCGAAACGTAGACATCCATACGACACCTTATGCAAACCATAACACCTTGTCGGAAACGGTGGCGTTCACACTACACCTTACGTGAACCCACCATACCCTGTCAGGTACGGTGACATTCACACAACACCTTCCGTATCAAGCAGCTGATTGCATGGTTTTCTTTATTCAAACTTGCACGCGCACCCAGGACGTCACGTATCGATTGCAGTACCGGCGTGAGGAGGTG